>MU227200.1:4874730-4887527 GCA_018584345.1 Thuja plicata | reverse complement strand
AGGCACGCTCATCCTAGGGAGGACAGAGTACCTTAGGAGGGTGATAAGTTGAGACACCAAGAGTGTAGAGTCTCCAAGTGTGGAGGGATAAACATGGGTATATGGGTGCCCATGATGCCAAGAATTCTCAAAGAATTTGGGGTTCATAAGAAATTGGAAGGCTTGAAGCCATAACTTGTTTTGTGAAAGAAAGGTAAATTTACTCTAGTTGCCATTGAAGGGCATGGAGGTGAAGGGTATAAATCTGTTCGTGAGTCCATGTGTGGCCATGGAATAGGATTATATATGTGGTACTTAGGAATGTTGAGTCCATGTGTGGCCCATTTCTAGTGTACGTATTTTGTATTATTGGCTTTCTCCTCCTGGGCTAGTACACTATCACCCCACTTTTGGAGAAGGTTTCTTGGAGACCTTCTTTTGTTAAACCTTGGAAGGGAATTTCTTGATAAATTATTGTTGGTTTCGATATTGTGAATACTTGTTTGTATGTCTGTCTCCCATTCATTTTTGGATCCCCTAGCTCGGGGGTGGCCTTGCAAAGGCCAAGGTTGGGAGGTGAGCCTCCATGGTCAACTGAAGATTTCTATGCAGGTTCAGTTTAAAGCTTTTGGAAGGCTTGTATTGGTGTTCTATTGAGAAACCACATCTAGTGGTCTTGTGATCCATCCTTGTAAATGAGCTTGTTTTTTTAGCCAAAATGTTTTCTTTATGAAGTCTTGTAGAAGATGTTTTGAGTAAGAAGGTCTTGTGTAAAAGTATTCCTATTTTTGTAAGTTGTAAATCAACTATGTTTTAGAGAAGTATTTATGTGAAAACAAAAGAGAGATTTTTATCTTTGTTGTTTAAATAATATTGATGGTTAAAATATTTTTTGGATAGAATAAAGTTGATTAGATCAAGTTCTAAGAAAAGTATATGTTTAACAGATTAAGGTTCAAATAAGCCTTATTCATAATCTGTCTTTGTTTATTCAATTTAAAGATAGATTTATGTCATTAATGGAGAGGCAAAGTTATTTACATTAAGGGTGAAATTGTAACTATCTTATTTTAAAGAGTCATAGAATACTTAGTTTAAGAAAGATATTATTATATGTTTTCAATCTATTTAAATTGTATTGTTGTTAAAGGAGTTTTAAAAAAAAAAGAAAACTAAGATTTCATCTCCTATAGTTATTATAACATGTTTAAATCTTTAAAGTTTAAGTTATTTAGGTTAAGGTTCTTGTGCCCAGATTTTGGGGCATGACAAATGGTTAGTCGCAAGGTTTCAAAAAAACTAAAGAGTTAAGGTTAACTATGCACGACTATGATTTTTGTAAGGTTGCGTGATCGCCAGATGATGACTTGGGTCAGCCAAAGGTAAGAAAATGCATTGTCGCCATGTCTCGAGATAAACCATGGGTTAGTGATAGAGGCCCATGGAAAAGAGACTTTATGCAGTTGCCTGATCCCAAAATCTAAAAAAAGGCAGCAATTTGCGATGTGACAGTATGAATCACTCAGTAACCAATCACAGGCTTGTATTTTGATTACTGTGCAAAAAGAGTAGCTGAGATGTAAGACAGTTAACAAATCACAGTGTGACATGTCAGCTCTTTTGAATGTTGTATGATTGTTCTGAGGATTCACTTTCAAAAATTTGATTTCCTGTCAAGCTCACGGAACTACGGCTAGGTTTTCATTCAAGTTTACAGTATGTCAAATTAATGACAGAACTGATGTTTCCAAATTATGAGCTCCGTACTCTAAATGATGGCTATAAGGAGTTGATGGTGCATTCATTTTCATTCACCGTGCTTTCAGTTTTCAGAGCCCAAGTTGTTAAGTTTTCAGAAAAGAGATATTTTGCTTAGTTTACAGTGTTTCCAAAGTTGATCAAGGAGTTCTAAATTTCAGGAAATTGTGCACAGGACGGTCAGCTAATCTCTTAGATAGATTTGTTTCAATATCAGTAAGGAGTAGGAGATTCAAGGTGTTGCAAATATGAGCGGGGCTATGAGTGTTGCTTCGACAAGTGGAGGAAGTGAGGAGGAACAGAAGGGAAAGGCAAGTTTTTTTGATGAATTCCTCCGTCTCCTGCCTGGTTCAACACAGAATAAGAAGGCTAATGCTAATCTCCTCATTGATGAGTATAAAGACATTCAAGATACTGTGACTCCAGGGACAACAGGTTTCTCCCTTTTCAATTATTTTTGTAAGAATTCTGATAAGCCCATCCCAGTATCAAACCCTTGGACTTGTGGTTTAGCTAGGTTACTTGTTCCTGATGTCTTCCTAGATATAGACATATTCTTAGACCTAGCCAATCACTATGATGTTTTGACAAAGACCATCAAAAGGGATGATGGCACTGCCCTATTAATATTAAACAGAAACTCATTCATGTAGGCTTTTGGCTTATTTAGCACCATGTCTACTAAAATTGACATGACAAGGCAGGAGAAGAGGTATAGTTTGAAGCCTGGTATTGCTAAAGGCTTATTGCAGAAACACATGTTGAAAAAAGTGAAAAAGTACTTAGATCCTATGGCCGAGCCAAATTCATATTATTATAAGGATCTACACTTCTACATTAAGTATATCTCTTATACTCTGTGTAGAGTGCTAGGGAAAGATGGAGATGCAGAGAAAATTAATGCTGGCATCCTGATGATGGTGCTAGATTTACAAGAGGTGCACTCAAGCACCAATTATGATTATATACAACACATAATTGATGAAATGCATGAGGGTTTCATTGCAACCCAGAAAAGACTAAAGAATCCAAAGCAGAAGGAACCTAAATTTTTGCATTACTTAGTCCTTATGCATCTCCTTTTGTACTTCAATTTTGTAATCATGGATGTTAATAATTTAACTCCTCAGTGATTTTACCAATCAGCACCAAATCCTATCCAATTTTGGGTGAGGGTTTAGAATTACACTTCTAGGGAGTGTGAATACTGTGCTTTTTAGAATTGGATTGTGTATCCAATTGTACAGAGTTTGGGAACAAGTAGGACAAGATTCCCATTGAAGGTTATACAATTGCTTAGGCCCTATGATTATACAGATAGTTGGCCTGGAAAACATAATTGGGGTGATTTCTTCTTTGAGGAGAATTATACCATTATCAGAGTATATGGGTGTATTCACCCACCTCATTTATTACCATATCATGTGATGCAAAAGTGGCTGCAATGGAATTCATATGACAGTTATTGTTAACAGATAATGAGCACTTTGCACCGCACAAGAAGGGGACTATAACCCCTAGACAATTCAAGATTTTCAACTTTATAATTGGCAAGAATGCCATTGATGCAGTGGGTCAATGGTTGGAGAAATACAAGATGGGGGCAGGCCCTTATGGATACATTGATCCAGAAGGTTTCATGGCAGGGGTTAGGAAATTATATACTCCTACAATCCCTAATACAAATGTTCACTGTGAGTGTATTGAAGAAGATGCAACAAGGAACATCTTAGATGAAGATGATATCCATACTAGAAGACTGAGAATCCAGGAGTTGCTGAAGCTGAAGAAGCAAATAAAAAGAAATGGGTTGTCTTTTGGGGATTTTTACCCTAACCTCCCATATTTTGATAGAATTAAGGCCATGATAGACAACTATTATGTGCTTATAGAGCAACTGGATACAGTCCTTGACAAGAAAGGTGCTTAGACACCTTAAACATTCAGAGTCAGAATATGATAGTGGTAGTGACAGTGATTATGCACGTCCTACTATGTATCCTTCACCACAACAAGCCTCAGAGAAAGAAATGGCTGAGATTCCACAGTTGCATTGAGCAGAGGGTCACATTATAGATCTTACAGTTGCTACCCAACCTAATGATGTAGAAGAGCCTGCTGCAAAGAGGCAGAAATTGGAAGTAGGGCAGCCTTCAGTGGAAGTAAAAAGCAAGATAAAAGATAAGGCTAAGACCTTAGTACCTGGCACTAGGTTATATGATCATAACCTAAGAAAGGCAATCAGGGAAGGCAAAAAGCAACAGCCTGACCTAGATGATGAAGTTGAGATACCACTCAAGGCCTGTGTTGATGAAAGATTGCTTCATCAACAAAAATTTCTAAGTGATGAAAGCTTTGTTAAAATAGAGGAGTTTAAAGACTTCCTAAGATGACATAAAATAGAGCAGATCAGATCTGAATTGACTATGGATGGAAAAAAGACAATAACAGATGAAGCCCTAGTGGCTTTACAGAATTATGATCCTAAAAATGAGGATATTTCACCTGAGGATGCTAGGAAGATGGTGCTGGGAAGTGGATACTGTTGGCTGAAGGATGGGATTTGGCATCTGCCTTCATCATAGACCAAATCAAAAAGCAATCAAATCTCAAAATGGCTAGTGAGGTCCAGATGGGAGATATGATAAAAGGATTTGGGTATAGCCCAAAATCCCAGGCTTTTGCAATGTGGAGCCTAAGCCCAAAAGACCAAAATCCCCAGTTAGTAAATATTTAAGAAAATATGGTGGGCAATAAAATGGTGTGGTCTGTACAAAATACAGGGGACTTAGAAATCTTCCAAATTATGACACATTGGGCTCACCTAAATGAAGACAAGACTAAACAATTGTCTAAGAGATATAGTACTTTGTTGGAAGAAACAAGTGCATTGTCTAAGGACAGGGAGATGTGTTGTATACAATTATATCAGCGGGATCAGATGGTAAAGAAATTAATGGAGGAGTTGGAGACAAAGCCTGAGGTGGTATATGTACCTGCACAACCACCACCAATGCAAATTGAAGATAAGCCTAAATCAGAGGAGGCTGTGGAACAAGAGGTAGATGAAGAAAAGGGAAATGCAATTGCTTTGAGGGCACTGAAAGGTATACTACAACATAGAATTGAGATTCTAAAGGATAAAACTAATATTGTAGTCAATACATACAATAAGTTGCCAGCTTTGCATACTGAGTTAATGGGGTACCTTGCCATTCTAAACCCTTACTTTACTAAGTGGTCTGCTAGGGAAAATCTATTTGAGAAATTATCATCTTTACAAGCCATCAGACCAGATTTTCCTGAAATAGTAACTGAAGTTGAAGATGAGATCAAAAGAGTCAATATTTCTCTCTCATTCTTTAAAGAAAAATTAAACCAGATAGAGGTTAAGTTGAGTCTCTTTTCAAATGATTTTAATAAGTTTATTCCTTCCTTAAGGGGAGATGATGACCAAATAAAGGCTGTAGATGTCTTGAAGAATGAATTTGACAGCAAGATGCCTAGTGATGAGGCATTTATTTTGGGAGCAGATGTTGATATAGAAGGATTTAATAAAATATTGGATGAAGCTTTCAAAGAAGAGACTGATATCAACAAATTCCTACTTGATGTCAAAAACATTACTGATGCTAGATGGGATAGACAAAAGGTGCAAGTACAGAGTACTCAGGACTTCAAGTGGCCATCAGATGATGAAGTAAAAGCTTGGGAAGTGATGACTACACCCAACAAAAAGAAGCCTGTAGTTGAAGAAGAAATCTTGGACGATGAGTAAGGTGAACACTTGGCACTGCACTGTTTAAGACAAGAGGGATAGTTATTGTAAAAGGAGAATGTAGGTGAGTATGCAAGCATAGCTATCTAGACTGAACATAAATACTACCAGCTACCATCTATGCAAATCTGATTACAGTCGCCAGATCAGGAGAAGAGAAAAATATCTATTTCCATCTTTTAGCTCAGTCGCTCCATCGCTTCTTCTTTCTTGTAACTTTAGGGTTAGGTTTTCTATGACCATCTGAAGCTTGTTACATCCTTAAGGGATTCCAAGATGGTCAGAAACCTATATATATAGAAAAATAGTTTTAATAGAAAAGTACCTTTGATGTTGGAATTCTTTGGAGAAGAGAAAATATATTGTAGAATTCAGATGTTCTGAATTTCTGTCTATCTTTTGAAGTTGCAAGATCTTTCATGTATGGAAGCTGGATCATATAAATAAAATATGGTGCAATTTTACTCTCTTCAATTGCTATCTCTTTATTCTTTGTGTATGCTCTTTTATGTTAAGTTTGCAAGGCATTCTAAAGTATTTTGGTTATTAGGTAACTATCTAATTGCTTGCAAGTTTCTTTTAAGGAAAGAACTAAGTTTTGTGAGTAGTTTCAGGGAGCATACTGCTTTGTTTAAAGATTTGATACAATCATTTAGAGGTAATAGGGTAATTTGTAAGGCAACTTATTTAAATTGCATGTGGGTTGTAAGGCAGCTTACTATATTTTGTTTCTATGAGATCTTAATTTATTTGACTCTGTAGCCCAAAGGATAGGCACTGGTTCAGAAATTAGTCTGATAACCCATTATTGTCCAAGTTATTTGAAGGTATCAAAACCAATTTAATCAAAATACTATTGTTACTAAGAGCTGATAAGCTAAACTCAGTAATGACCTATGTCAATAGGACAGTGTCCATTTTAGTGATTCATTGGAGAGTGAATCATTAGGTTATCCCTCCTATAATAAAAGGAAGAAGGATGAAAATCCTTGTATCACTGGTTCTTGTTATATTCACAACCATGGTTTGTATGGTTAAATCTTGCATCTGGTTATGCTTGGTCATTTGCAAGGTGATTTATCAGTTGGTTTAACAAAGGTACATAGAAAATCAGTGTCCACATCATAACATACTATGTAAATAGCAATCATAAAAGGTAAAACCTGCCTGAGTATATGTGGAGCTCAAAAATGAAGAAGGACCTTATCCAGTCCTTAGCAGTTAGGCTTTTCTTGTCTCATAATCAGTATTAGAAGGCATGGTGTTCAAGTAGTTATTTCAAGCACTGTGGTTCATACAAGAAAAATCCCTAACAAATTGGTGACTCTGCTGGGGAAAAGAGATTGTAAAGTCTTGAAGAAGTATTTAGAAATGTCTGGTGTGTTAAGGTTTAAAGTTTTACAAAATCCCAGTTGTTGTTGTTGTCATATTAGCCCTTGATAGTTATTCATTCATCCCGATTTATTGGGTGGCGACTCTAAAAGGAAAATCTCTGAGATTAGTGCAAAGTTGATAAATGTCTTACAGAATGAATACTAGGTCAAGAGTAAGAACTGACCCAGAAAGAGTATTATATGAGGGAATCCCATCGACTTCAAGAGTTGGGGCCTCTTGGAGGAAAAAGAGAAATCAAGTTTATATGGATGAAGCTCCTGTAAAAGGTCAAGAAACAAATATCAGGAATGATAGGAATACTATTCAGCACTCTCATGATGGAAATACTTTGGACTATGAGGAGGTTTCTGAAAAGGTATTAGATACACCCACACTCACTTCTACTTCAAATGAGAAAGAAGAGATTACTACACCAAGTTCAGATTCAGAAGATGCCCCTTCTGATATGCTGGCCAATGAAGAGAAGTTTATTTTGAAGCAGCTTGCCCTAGTTCAACAAATGAAAAAGGAAAGAGAAATAAGAAAGAAAAAGAATGACTATAAGGCTCTTGATAACAATAGGAAAAGACTCCCTAAACACCAAACTATGAAAGAAACAGAGAAGTCTCAGAAAAAAAAAGAAATACCATTCACTCATAAAGCTTCTATCTTACAAATAAATAAGGGTAAACAGAAGATGGGTGAACATAGAGATCAAGAACCTAAATTGCAGAAGCCTATGGTTGAACAAGTGTCCAAATTAGAAATTGATTTAGAGAAATTGAGAATTGAAAAAGAAACTATGGAAAAAATGTTGGAAAAAGCCCAAATGGAAGATGCTACAATTGAAATGAAAAAGAAGATAGACTTTTTACAATCTTCAAAATATTCTTTTTCTGGACCAGAGAATAATACATCTTCTAGAGGAAAAGCTATTATGGCTAAAGAAGATGATAATTTTCAAAGGAAAACACTACATAATGAGAGGAACAAAAAATTTTATTTTGTTGGTATCCCTGGATACCCTAATGCCCTTCCTAAAGATGTGGGTGATATAGGAGAAAAGCTCCCAAAGTTTGCTGGTAATAATGTGATTTCCTGTGAAACACATTTAAGGAAATTCATTAACTTTGTTGATGACTTGAATATCACCCATGAAGATGTACTAATGAAGCTATTTGTTTAATCCCTTGTTGAAGATGCAAGAGAATGGTTTAGAAGCCTTGCTAATGGCTCTGTGGTTTCTATGGATGAGTTGATTGAGTTATTTAAAGATCAGTATGGAGACAAAACAAATAAGGGTTTTTTATTGAATGAGTTCAATAATATCAAAAAATATTACAATGAAGAGGTTAAAGAGTTTAACACAAGATTTCAAAGGGCTATACATAAACTCTTTCAGAAGATAAAGCTAGATGAAGAAGTATGTCTAGCAACTTATTTAAATGCCTTTGATTCCAAGATGGGATATGCTCTGAGAGATAAAAACCCTAGAACACTCACTGATGCCTATAAGATAGCAGTCAATATCAAAATGAATAGAAGAGTGTTTGGTAAGTTAAATAGGAGAGATGATCCCAGGTTTAGTAAGAGCAATTTGAAAGAACCAAAATATAAAGAATATAGAGCTCCTCAAAACAATAAACCTCTTTACAATAATAATTACAATCCTCAGAATAGAATGCAAAATCACCCATATGGAACTCAGTTCAAGGATGGAAAGCCTGTTGGTATACCTAAAAGGGAAAGAAAAGATAATAAGACTCCAGACCCCCTTCATAGAAATTCAGTCCATTTTTGCAATGAGGAGACTTGGTGTGAAGCTTGTGATGCTCCTCATAATCCCGATTTTTGTGTCATTTCCTTAGATCTAAAAGCAAATGAGGAACAAGAAAATGATGAAGGGGAACAATGTGATCATAGTATGACTAACACTTATTCATACCATGATACTGATTCAAGAATTCAAGAGTTCAATCTGGAAATCAATATCACCAAATTGGTAAGAGGTCAAGGCTTGGACAAACTTATGACAGAGGAGAACCTAGATTTAGTGCAATCAAATCAGATAGAAGCACATGACCAAGCCATTACCAGTATAGAGAGGCAACCATATTACACTGATATGGTTTTCTTCCTCAAAAAATCTAAGTGTCCTGATCATTTGTCTGATAATCAAAAGAGAAGTTTGAAATTGCAAGCTCAAAGATATGTTTTGATTCAAGGGGATTTGTTTTGAAAAGATAAAAATGGTATTCTGTTGCTATGCCTTGACAGATATCAAGCTGAAAAAGTCCTAATTGAAATGCATGAAGGATAGTGTGGAGGCCACTTTCCTGCTAAGACCACTGCCCATAAAATTTTGAGGGCAGGATATTATTGGCCTACTCTGTTTAAAGATACTTATACACATATCAAAAAATGTGAACCATGTCAGAGGTTCTCCAATAAATTGAAATTTGCAGGTGCTCTGTTGCTCAACCCGGTGAGTACTGAGGCTCCTTTTGTTGTATGGGGCATTGATTTTATTGGTGAAATTTAGGAAAAGTCTAGCACAGGGCACAGTTGGATCTTAGTTTCCACAGATTACTTTACTAAATGGATTGAGGCTATCCCCACAAGGAAAGAAACTAGTAAGGTGGTTACTGAATTTTTGTTCAGAAAATTTTTGACCAGATTCGGTGTGCCTAATAAATTAATAATGGACAATGCTATGAGTTTCAAATCAGAAGAAATGACAAGTTTCTGTGAGGGGTATGGGATTACAATATCATATTCATCCCCATACCACCCACAGGCCAATGGACAAGCTGAGTCTAGCAATAAAAGCATATTGAAAATATTAAAGAGGACTCTAGAACAAAACAAAAGGACATGGCATACAAAATTGAGATTAGCTCTTTGGGCTGATAGGATAACACTTAAGAAGGCAACTGGTCAATCTCCTTTTGAGTTGGTGTATGGTTTACAAGCAAGATTGCCTATTAACAATTTATTGCCCATTTGCCAATTCATACAAGGGGAACATTTAGATGTCTCTGACAATATGCAAAATAGAATGATGCGCCTGATGGAATTAGATGAAATGAGAAGAAATTGTCAGAGAGAAAATGTGAAGCTACAGAAAAAAATGAAATATCTTTTTGACAGGAGGGCTACTAAGAGAAAATTCCAAATTAATGATTTAGTTCTCCAATGGAATGCAAGGGTAGAGGAAAAAGGTAAGCATAAGAAGTTTGAGTCTTTATGGCTAGGACCGTTCATTATTGTAGAAAAATTTGGCAAAGACTCATATTTGTTGAAAAATATGGAAGGAGATCTTTTTGAGTTGCCTGTGCATGGGTAGTTTTTGAAGCCTTTCTTTGATTAAAATTTCAAAGTGCACAAATAAGTATGTATTATATGTTCTTTTCTTGTCCCTTGTTTGTAAGTTCTGTACATATTTCCCTTTCTATATTAGGGTTTTCTCTATTGTAAAGGTGGTGGTCTGCAACCAGAGATTCTGTGGTTCTTTGTCATAAACTTTGTTTAGCCAATCTTCATTAGAGCCACTGTTGGTTGTATTTCCTATTCTGGTAGTTTTCTTGGTTCCCTATCCTCCTCCCTATGATGTGGTGTATTCAAATCAACTATCTCTCATTAATTTTGGCCTTACCTGTGTCAAGTTTTCACATTTTTGAGTCTAAACCTCACTCAATTTGCAAAAACCCTGAAAACCCTAGGCTTTCCAAGTGTTAAACGTTAATAAAATAAAACCTAGGTCATGTCATTTTGTTTTGATGTTACTTTTTCTATCCACTTAAGGCATGTGTTTTGATTAAATTACCTTGTCGCGTTACTCCAAATGAATATTCCATAAGTCTTCCCGACTTCGCATTTTCCTTTTGTCGCATGGTCTCATTCAAGTTTAGGATATTCCTTTGGCATTACAAGACTCAGTGATTTCTTCATGTCGAGTAGTCGTAGGATAACTATGTCATAAAGCTTTATGTAGAAGGGACCCACTGCTTAGTCGGGTAATCGCAGGAAATTCTCAACAGTTATCAAAATGTCTTCAGAATTCGCGATTACCTTATGTCGCTTTATCACCAAATGAATCCAAAGTTAAAAGTTAAGCAAGGCCTTTAGTCACATGGTCTCTAGATGGAACAACGATTAAGATATTTTGACCGAGACATTGCAACTGACCGTCTGAGGTTTACAGTAAAGCATAGTCGGGTTGTCGCCAGAACAAGTTGATGACTCAGTTCTCCATTATGCAGTAAGTGAACCAATGATTGTGTGACATGTGTCATAAGGTGGGTGGATGTTAAAGGATTATTGCATGGTCACCAAAAGGAGAAAATAGACTCAACGACCTTAAGACTAAGTGCTTTCCCTTCAGTCACAGTGTTTGAGAAAGATTTAAGGGTGTGTATGAATGTTCGACGATTAAGCGACGACTGTAGGATAAAGAGGTCAAGGGATCTAACGGTGGTCACAAAGTCTAAGAAAAAAAGTGACCAAAGGGAAAAGTCCTCCTGACTTGGTGATTAAGGTATGTCGTGCATTTGTTAGAATTGGAAAAAGGGGCACATATAACTGTTATGATAAAATTTAACACTCAGATTTTATGTTCCGCGATCAGGCGACTAGGTGTCGTCGCATAGTATTGAAATGAAATGAAAACATTTGGCGACAAGGAGATAACTGTAAAAGGTTAAGGGAAATGGTTAGTCACAAGGTCTCAGAAAAAGTAAAGAGTTAAGGTTAACTATGCACGACTATGATTTCTGTAAGGTCGTGTGATTGCCAGATGATGACTTGGGTTAGCCAAAGGTAAGAAAATGCATTGTCACCATTTCTCGAGATAAACCATGGGTTAGTGACAGAGGCCCACAAAAAAGAGACTTTATGTAGTCGCGCAATTGCCTGATCCCAAAATCTAAAAAATGGCGGCATTTTGTGATGTGACAGTATGAATCACTCGGTAACCAATCACAGGCTTGTATTTTGATTACTGTACAAAAATAGTAGCTGAGATGTAAGATAGTTAATGAATCACAGTGTGACATATTAGCTCTGTTGAATGTTGTATGATTGTTTCAAGGATTCACTTTCAAAAATTTGATTTCCTGTCAAGCTCACGGAACTATGGCTAGGTTTTCATTCAAGTTTATAGTATGTCAAATTAATGACAGAACTGATGTTTCCAAATTATGAGCTATGCACTTTGAATGATGGCTATAAGGAGTTGATGGTGCATTCATTTTCATTCACCGTGCTTTCAGTTTTCAGAGCCTAAGTTGTTAATTTTTTAGAAAAGAGATATTTTTCTCAGTTTGCAGTGTTTCCAAAGTTGATCAAGGAGTTCTAAATTTCAAGAAATTGTGCACGGGACGGTCAGCTGATCTCTCAGATAGATTTGTTTCAATATCAGTAAGGAGTAGGAGATTCAAGGTGTTACAAATATGAGCGGGGCTATGAGTGTTTCTTCAACAAGTGGAGGAAGTGAGGAGGAACAGAAGGGAAAGGTGAGTTTTTCTGATGAATTCCTCCATCTCCTGCCTGGTTCAACATAGAATAAGAAGGCTAATGCTAATGTCCTCATTGATGAGTATAAAGACATTCAAGATGCTGTGACTCCAGGGACAACAGGTTTCTCCATTTTCAATTATTTTTGTAAGAGTTTTGATAAGCCCATCCCAGTATCAAACCCTTGGACTTGTGGTTTAGCTAGGTTACTTGTTCCTGATGTCTTCCTAGATATAGACCTATTCTTAGACATAGCCAATCACTATGATTATGATATTGCTATCAGGATTCAACTGTGTAGTTTTTGAGTCAAACTCATTGACCCATAATTCATGAGTAGTGGTTCACATGAACCCATCTCTCATGAGAATGAATGGAACACTTAGCACTCATT
>MU227200.1:4857990-4869924 GCA_018584345.1 Thuja plicata | reverse complement strand
AAATGAAGAAGGACCTTATCCAGTCCTTAGCAATTAGGCTTTTCTTGTCTCTGAATCAATATTAGAAGGCATGGTGTTCAAGTAGTTATTTCAAGCACTGTGGTTCATACAAGAAAAATCCCTAACAAGTCCAATAGGACATGCAAGGTAGACTTATAATAAAACTGTGAAACAACAACAGGTGAACCAGCAAAAACAACAAGACTAGACTGAAGAGACAAAAGGGTATCCAAATGTACTAAATTTCTCTGAGAAATACTGGTGTAAGGGCCCACTATCCTAGATACAACACACTAAATGCGAGGTTTGATATTACAGATGCAAGCTTCTGATAAACCCTATGTGAGCTTTGATTCCTTGGATGCGAGCAAGTTTCTTGAAAGTGAGCCAGGAATGACCAAAAATGATGCAATACCCTAAATGCGAGAAAGTGCAACTAGATGCAAGCTTTTACAGAACAAAAATGAGCCTATGATGGTTTTGATGTTTTTGTCAGATTTGTCTTGAAATGTGTGAAATTTTTTAGATAGAAGAGGTTTTCTAAGAATTTCCTAGTGTGTTGTAAACATGTATGTTCGGGAATGAAAATTATTGCTTTTTTTGGAGTTTATATTTTTAGTGAGTCTTTTAGACACATCAAGCAATGTTATTTTGTTAAGGGGATCAAACACTTTCCCTATTCCCTAGTTTCTAAGAATAGAATGAAAATATTTGCTCCTAGAATTAGGTATACACTCACATGCTAATCAAAATATGACCATCACCAAGCATGCAATGGCTCCAGTCATGATGTCATATTAGCTGAATCCAAATGCAAGTGAGGGAACGAGATGACAAGTATCTTGGGGAAATTACTATTTTCCTTGCACAAAGACTATCACCCTTTTGGAGATGAATTAGGTAATTTAACTACAAGTGTTTATTATGTTGGGGCATCTGTTCGCAACCATCTCCCATAGAATTTCACAAGGCAAAATTGAGGCGTATAGCCCTATGAGTACTTGAATGTGTGTAGTCTTGCAAGAAAGATTCAAGCGGCTCCACTCTACACATGCTCAAGCATGTTCAAGGATTGATGTTGAAATTCCATGAATAAAACTAAATACGTCTTTTGAGGCTTTGGCCTACAATGAAGCAATTATTTATAGTGAGTTGGAAGGGTTGGCGTAAAACCTGTCCTCACTTGGGTCATCCCGGGAGATTGTTTCCTCAACTAGAAGGCCCTCTAATGTTTTTAAAGCAATTGAAAAGCATTGGCAAGATTAGGAGTCTAGATTTCTGATTCTTCAAAAGAAGAAGAGAATACTCTCCTATTCCATGCATTTTTCTCCCACAAACACACCAAACAAGTTCTTTCCCTCAAACTACTTCACTCCAAACTCAATCTCCCATGATGAGTCTTTGATTCCTCCACTTGGAAAGAAGAGAAAATTCTCTAGTGAGACTAAGTAGTAAGCTTAAGTTTGATTTTTAAATTCCTATTTTAAGAAAGCACAAAGCATTTGAAAATCAAATTTGTGTTGTTCAATTTCCCCAAATTAGGTTATTTTCTTGTTCAAATACTTCTCCCAAAATTACACAATGAAATTGTTCATTTAACCACAAGATGTAGTGCTTTTATTGTCCAATTACTTTCCCAAAAATAATTATGCAATGTGTTTGTTCATTTAGCCACAAGATTTAATGTTTTTTCTTGGTTCAATTACTATCCCAAAAAATAATTATACAATGAGTTTGCCTTGTTCAAATTTCTCCAAATTATTCTCAAATCTTAAATTGACTTTTGAGTTTCTGATTAAAGCAGTATTCACTAGATCTACAAGGCTAGATTCAATTAAACCTACTCAATAAACTCACAAGCATTCATAGGGTTGATCCCACACTTCTTTATGTCTAAAAACTTCAATCTTAAAGATTTAGTGCCATTTCTCATCAACACATTCATCAAGTTCCTTATTTCAAAGAGCAGACCTAGTGGTTCTTGTAGCCATAATCAATCTCCTTTTCTGCATTAACTTCTAAATTTATCAAAGAAGCCCTAAAAAAATCTTTGTTCTAGATACCCTTTTCAGGGACACATAATATTTTTAGGGTTTAGGGGTCTCAAGTCTTCCGTACTATACTTTAAATCCCTTAGGGATCGAGTCCTTAAAAATAGATCTGTTAGGCCTGTTTGTAGAAACTCCTCTAAAAAATAGATGAAATGAATTCATCGGCCATCACCAATGCTCAAAAAGGTCTCTCCTTTTGCTAATACATCCTCCATGCACTTGATCACTTCTTTCAATCCAACCCTACAAATGAGTTACACTCTTCCTCAATTGACCCTAGCCAGGCTATATCTAAGCTCACTTAGGCAAAGAGATCAATATTCAACATTGTAACCTTAGAACCTAAAAGAAAAAAAAACTAAATTAAATTGAACCCTCTACCATATCTCCAAGGCATAAAGACTTTCCACAGTGGAAAATGACTATGGATTCATTTTACTATTTACAGTCCTGTCTGGTCCAGAGAACCCAAATAGGAAGAATAATTTACATACAATTACAAAATAGAAACTAAAAGATAATCACAACCACACAATGATAAAAAAAACAATCAAAACCTAATTACAATGAAACCAAACTTAATCCAATACATTGATCAAAGCTTGGATTCAAAAACAAGAAAACACAGTTACTATTCCCTCAATTACTTGTCAAAATTTTTCAAAATCCTAACCAACCTCATTACACTATGTCCAAGACCCTTAAATATGTCTGGATGATCCAAAAAAACTATCTAAACTGACCCATAAATTCCTCTTGGGTATTTTTACAACTTCTTGCAAAATGTTGTCGAGCAACATTTAAAAGTTGCAAAGTTGCTCAAGCAACTTTTGCACTTTTTACAATTTTTGCTCTTTGTTCATTCTAACTCCATGGTTGGAAACAAAAAGGTCCCATATCATGTTATAGGACCTAAAACACTTCAAAAATTTCCTTCTAAGTAATTTGACTTCCAAACTCATAATTTGACCCATTTTTCTCATCAGGACCTTGAAAAGGTCATTTGGATCAAAATCACACGCAACCTAACACACCTTCTCCTAAAACATTCCAAAATGATCCTAGACTTCCCTAAAAAAAAAATTAGGGTTTCTACCCTAGGTTCTCCTAGACCATGCCCCCCTAGAAAAATAAGTCAAGTTACTCCTTGAGTGAGTATTGTAGGATCTATTCCCAACTTCTTAAATTCTTCTTCGGCAATCCATTTAGCCTATGCTTCTGAAAGAGTTTTCCATTTGATCAAATGCTCCATATATGTGTCATGTTGTAAGATAGAAAATGACGTTAATAGAATAAGAGTGTTTTGGTACTCAAATCACTTATCACCTTACATTTAATTTTTAGAGAGGAGGGATAAATAAGACATTTCCCTTTATTCTCAAATGCACAAAGGAAGGATCCAAATTGATCAACCCAAAAAGGATCAATGCATAAATGAATCAATCTATTGGAAATAAGAGTAAAGAAGGAGATACTAGGTTTCCCTCTTAAAATGTGTGTGAATGAATGTAAATGTGTGATAGATTTAGAATGATTAAGGTTTTGAATTGAAATGGATAAGAGAAATGCAGTAACCTTAAAATATTGTAGATCTAAAGAATGTTGTTTTCTGAGGTCTGTACTCTATTTCTAGAAAATCTAAACTATGATCCAGAACAGAAATGCAGAGATGAACAAAACCCAAAAATATTTTTCCGATCCAACACCATCTTGAGAAAAAGGTCAACCTTGACCAACAAATTTCACCCCTGACCCAATAATCTCGACCCTGGCCTAAACAGGTCTGACAAAAAATCTGTTCACATATCCTGATATTTCGCTGAAAAAGGGTATCTATATCTAAGTTCAAATCCACAGTCCCAAACCTGTACTTGCAAGAAAAAAAGATTTTTTTTATTGGGGGGGAGGGGTTTTCCTTAGTCAAACCCCAATTTAGGAATTAACCTTGAAATCAATAATTGAAATAAGAATGCTAGCAAGTAGTAGAATTGAATCTAACAATGAAGCTATGATATTAAATAGATATGCCAATGTAATTCAAATGTAACTAAGTATGTAAATATAAAAACTTGGAATCAATAGAAACCATAAACCTCCATGATTGTATGCTTGGAATCCACCTTGAAGGGAGAATGAATGAGTCTTGAGGATTCAAAAAGGATCTTGAAGGAAGATCACACCACCATGATGGCTAGATCTAGGGTTTGAATGATGAATCTTAAATGTTTGAACCTAATCCCTTCAAAGGCTTGAAAGCTTAAATCCTTGATCTTTAATGGAGGACTTGAATTCTTGAGATGAAGACTTGGACACTTTGAAAGATAGGAGACATGTATAACAATGGATGCTTGAAATTTTTTCTTGATTTCACTTGGAGAGAATTAGAATTGCCTCTTGCGTCTTATGCTTGATGGTTCATAATGCTTAGAGAAAATGAGAGGAGAAGGCTCCCTTTTATATGAAACTAGGGCACAATATTCTAGAGAGGAAAACATAGGATAATTTAGGATTTGTCACTTCGAAACCCAAAATAACTAACCCGGAAGTGGGAAAAATAAATTTTTGATGACCTTCGGCAGCTGACTAGTTTCCAAATTTGAAAGGGGGACCTAGGTCAAGGTTGAGGTTGACCCTGACCTAAGTCAAGTTTGAGGCCAACCTTGACCCAAGGGGTCAAAACCCCTAGAAAATATGCTAGGTGGGATAGAAGGTACCCGAAGAGGCCCAATCAGGGTCCTAAATAGGCACAGAAGTAGGGGATGATGTAGAAATGAGGGGATGATATGATGGTGGTCAAAAACATCCTAAAAGGAGGGCTAAGTGGTCTTAACATGTAAGTGCTTCCATTTTAAGATGATACATTAAGCCCCCACTTTAGTGGAAGTATGGAAATTGAATTTTCTTGTGGTAAAGTTAGAAGAAAGACTCTGGTGGATTGCAATGAGGTAGAACATCACTAATTCAAGGACATGAGCCCCTAGATGAAGGTTTATAACTCAACATACATGCGTAAAAGATAATAAAAATAAAGAGCAATAAATCATAGAAACATACATGATTACATAAGAAAGACAAGAGCAACACTATAGATAACATAGCTTCATGATCTAATCCTACTAGCATGAAAGCAAAAGAGAGAAAAGAGATAGTGATTACCTCGCCTAGTAAGATTCCCACCTTACCATGAATCACCAAGGAGGGAGAGTCCCAATAGGTTCACCCATAAATTGCATTTGTAATTGTAATGCACCTTCTGACGGCTTTTGAAAATATCCATATATCCACATTCTTGTATCACTATGAAAATATAAAATGCATGTCTTTTTAGGATTTAGCAACTTATGTTTGTTACCTTCCAAGGATTTAGCATATTGAAAATTGAAAAGGGTGTGTATCTCTTCAGGATTTAGCAACTTATGTGCATTACCTTCTGAGGATTTAGCGAAAATAAAAGTAAAAGTGTGTGTCTCTTCAGGATTTAGCAACTTATGTGCGTTACCTTCCAAGGATTTAGCTTGTTACAAAATGTAAATTAATGTAAAATATAGTACAAGGGAGACCCTATATATGACCCCTCCTTATCATGACTACCCACTAGGCAGGATAAGGAAGAGAAAGAGGATACCTACTTCATAAGGTAAGGAGATATCTAGTTTAACAACAATATACACAATATCCTTAGCGAGGAGTATTGACCCTTCCTTTAAGACCATAGATAATCATGAAATGGATATGTCACTTATGGAAAAAGGATCCTAAAAAAGGAAGAGATCTTATCATCAAGACCCCCACCATAGAGGAGTGCTTAGGATAAAATTTCATCTTCTAAAGAAAAGAGGTACCAAAGATTCGATCATCAAGACCCCTATAATCAAGAGGAAGAGGAATCTCAGGATGAAGGAATCAAACTCTAACCCAAAGCAAGAGAAAGAGTTTATAAAGAACATTATTTTCAAAATAAAGAAGAGGTGATGACCTAGGACAATCACCTCCCATACAAGAGGGTATCCATAGTAAAAAACATACATCTTTATAAGGAAATAATGTTATATGTTAAACAAATGCCACTAAGCTAAGGAAAGTATATCCTTAGATAGAGGAAGAAGGAAAACACCTTGCCCCCCAGGGGTGAAAGAAAAAGATATATCAAATTATATAAAGAGATATTGTAGCAAAGAGATATCATATGAGAAGTGAAAAATTAACCCTTGTAAGGGATAACACATTATTTAGTTTCCAAGGTGAGAGATTTATCAACCATGGAAACCCAATGTCAAACAATGAAATAGGTTATAATCAAAGACATAGATCCTTAATGCAAACCAAAATTTTGATGTATGTTGAATATCACATAATAGATAGATACTTCTTAACCAAAGGAAAAGTAAATCCTGAAAAGACAGAAAAGGAGATGGCATCCTTTCCCCCCAAGCATGCGAACAAGGATGAAAGGGGACCTATTATATTACTCACAACACTGTGCAAGAAAATGAGCCCCCAAGGATTAGGACATCATTGCTTACATAATGTAGAGTTCAATAATAGGAACATAAATGTTATTTAGAGAAAATAGGATTGAAATAAAACTCATTGCCACATGATATATAAATAATTTTACTACCAATGAACTGCCTAATCTCACAATGTAAAGCTTGACATTCATTAGAGTGATAATAAAATCTATTATAGAAACAAAAAGGTAGAATCTTCAAGTATAGACTATTTTCTTTTTGCATTTAGGTCTAGTAATCATCTTAGCATGAAGGAGTTTAGGCAAAACAACCTCTTGGTCAAATTCCTTCATAGGGTCATCATGTTTTGAAGTATTATTTGAGATGTTGGTAACATTGCTATGTTGTTGAGGATTAAATCCCAATCCAAAAGAATGCTCATGCCCCCCATTATATAAGGGAATTTGAATTCCTTGTTTATTCTTACCACATCCTTGACCATGGAATCTTTGTTTAACTAGTAAATTATAACCTAGACCATAACAAGAAGCCATATCAAAATGAGTCAATTGAACTTCAGTAGTCACTATGTCATCATTAGTATGTTTGATAGATTCAAAAGAAGGAAAATAGGAATACATCCTACGAGAAAATGATGTAGGAGATTAATTATTCATAGGATCATCACTAAGAGGGAGAGCATTAACGGAACTCATATCATTTTCCGCTAATTCCTCATCACTAGAAGGAATCCCAATTAGAGGTAATGCATCAATAATGTTATCTTCTTTCTCTAAAATGTCCATATAAGGGGAGTGTGTTTTAGAAAAAGAGTCATCATCATGTCTGAATATGTCATCCATTAATATATCTCCATCTTGTATCAAAGCATCTTCATAGGGAGGAGATAAATCAATGTCTTTATCCAAGGGTTCATCCCAAATAGAAGGATCATCCACAATGGCTTTATGAGGAAGAGAGTAATCAACATCCAAGTCCAAAGGTTCATCCCAAATAGGAGGATTATCATCCATATCAATAAAGCACATTGTAGGAGTGCCTAAAGCTTGTTCCCTAAAGGAGAAAGAATTGTATTCTAAAGTAGGCTCGTAGAAAAGACATATATTAGGAGAAGAATTAACATCTATCCTTAACTCATTTCTATGGTAAAGGTCAATTGAAGAGATTGTAGAGGAGGATGAAATAGGAATAGGATCCATGGTTATCTTATTTGAAAAAATTTCATCCTCACTTCCATGTACCTCATCAGGGGATCTATCCTCTTTAGCAACAAAAGCCTCATCAAAGTATTCAAAACAAAAATCATACATGTTGAACACAAAGTAATATTACAAGCATGAAAAATGTAAATGTTTTTGTATTTTTAATGAAATTTTGTGATTTTTATGAATTTTGACATATAATTGCAAGAGAATAAAAGAAAACCTACTTCTATATACATGCAAGATCTAATATGAAATGAAAATCTAACACCAAAAAGAAAGAGTTGTCTGTCGCGGGTTCACCAAAATGTAAGATAGAAAATGATGTTAATAGAATAAGAGTGTTTTGATACTCAAATCACTTATCACCTTACATTTAATGTTTAGAGTGGAGGGATAAATAATATATTTCCCTTTATTCTCAAATACACAAAGGAAGAATCCAAATTGATCAACCCAAAAAGGGTCAATGCATGAATGAATCAATCTATTGGAAATAAGAATAAAGAAGGAGATCCTAGGTTTCCCTCTTAAAATGTGTGTGAATGAATGTAAATGTGTGATGTATTTAGAATGATTAAGGATTTGAATTGAAAGGGATAAGAGAATTGTAGTAACCTTGAAATATTGCAGATCTAAAGAATGCTATTTTCTGAGGTCTATACTCTATTTCTGGAAGATCTGAAGTATGATCTAGAATAGAAATGCAGAGACGAACAAAACCCAAAAATATTTTTTTTATCTGACACCGTCTTGAGAAAATGGTTGACCTTGACCCACAAATTTCACCCCTAACCCAATAATCTCGACCCTCACCTGCACAGGTCCAACAGAAAATCTGTTTGCGGATCTCGATAGTTCGCTGAAAAGGGTATCCAGATTTGAGTTCAAATCCATAGTCCCGAACCTGTACCTACAAGAAAAAGAGATTTTTTTTTTTTTTTTGGGGGGGGGAGAGATTTTCCTTAGTCAAACCCTTCTTTAGGAATTAACCTTGAAATCAATAATTGTAATAAGAATGCTAGCAAGTAGTAGAATTGAATCTAATAATGAAGCTATGATATTCAATAGATATGCCAATATAATTAAAATGTAAGAAAGTATGTAAATATGAAAGCTTGGACTCAATAGAAACCATAAACCTCCATGATTGTATGCTTGGAATCCACCTTCAAGGGAGAATGAATGAGTCTTGAGGATGCACAAAGGATTTTGAAGGAAGATCATACCACCATGATGGCTGGATCTAGGGTTTGAATGATGAATCTCAAATGTTTGAACCTAATCCCTTCAAAGGCTTGAAAGCTTGAATCATTGATCTTCAATGGAGGACTTGAATGCTTGAGAGGAAGACTTGGACACTTTGAAAGCTCAGAAACATGTAGAACAATAGATGCTTGAAATTTTTTCTTGATTTCACTTGGAGAGAATTAGAAATGCCTCTTGTGTCTTATGCTTGATGGTTTATAATGCTTAGAGAAAATAAGAGGAGAAGGCTCCCTTTTATATGAAACTAGGGTACAATCTTCTAGAGATGCTGACATAGGAGAATTAAATTCCAATTAGATCCATGCCCCTAAAAGAGGACCTATATTAAATATAATTTAGGATTTTCTTCTTCAGAACCCAAAACAACCAACCCGGAAGCGGGAAAAATGAATTTTTGATGACCTCTGGCAGCCGACTGGCTTCAATATTTGAAAGGGGGACCCAAGTCAAGGTCGAGGTCAACCCTAACCTAGGTCAAGGTCAAGTTCAACCCTAACCTAGGGGGTCAGATCCCCTGGAAAATATGCCAGGTGGGATAGAAGGTGCCCGAAGAGGCCCAATCAGGGTCCTAAACAGGCACAAAAGTAGGGGATAATGTAGAAATGAGGGGATGATATGATGGTGGTAAAAAAAATCCCCCAAGGAGGGCTAAACATTCTTAACATGTAAGTGCTTCCATTTTAAGATGATACACATGTCTTGTCTTCTTTTTTATTCTGGAATCTAGTACTCTTTCTTCTTTTGGCTTGTGGGTGGTTGGTAAGGGCACCTCTTTGGTAATCTGTTCCAATTCATTAGAAATATCTGACTCTCTTGGTAGTGTTCCTTTGTATGCTACCAAATCTTGAACATTAAAGAATAGTGAAATAGAAAATTCTGGAGGTAGATCAATCTTATATGCATTTCCCCCATACTTTTCTATTATCTTACATGGACCTATCCTCTTCATCTGTAGCTTAGTTGGTGTGCCCTTCTAAAACCTTACCTTTTTAAAGTGTACCATTACTAGATCCCCAACCAAAAATTCCAAATCCTTTTCCTTGCATCCACTTTGGTCTTTAACTTATGTGTTTCCTCTATTAATTTATGTTTCACTTCATCATGTATTTATTTCACATATTGAGCGAAGTTGTAATCTCCCCGCTAGGGAACCCATAAGGATCAGGTCTAAAGCACAAAGATAACAACTAATTTTAAAAAAAAAATGTTACTAAGACTATTTTAGAAATTATAAAAATGAACATGTCCTTAAAGGTTCCCCTTAAATGATTTCCATGAATATAAATAAATCATTGATTCCATAAATTAACTTAATGAATTCTATTCCTTTCCTAATTTGCATTGTATTTAGTTTTTTTTGAAAGGAGACAGAAATAAATACATTGTAATTCTAAATGAATTTACCCTTTTCTTTAATTTATTTTCTAATTAACCTTTCCTACACATAATTCATTTGTATTTCCAGAACATAAATAACTCTTACTTCCAGTTTTTATTTCAAGAGAGATAGGATATAAAATACATAATCACATTTCTTTATTACAACTTTCTGATTTCCAAATAAATATTCCCTTTGATGTCCCTAAAGCTACCCTTCCCAAATTACATTGCTTTTTCTTTAATATTCATTACAAATACATCAAATTTCCTGAGGGATCACATTAGATCTCTACATCTTTATTTACAATGGATAGGAGTACAATAAAATTTTAAAGGAAATCTTCATCACTAAATAAATATGAATCCAAGCCAAGACAAGAACCACAAATAGTACCTCGAAGAGATTTTCCACCCAACCATGTGAAACTTGTGAAGTTCCACCCCCTATGCTAGGAGATAGAACCAAAGTACTCTCAAGTGCTAAAGCAATCTAAGGAAAAAGAACCATGTAATCAAATACCAAAAAAAAAGAGAAAAGACATAAACAAGAAAGCACCACCAGACTATGCACCAAAGGTTTAGGTTATAGAATAACACCTAGGTGAGTGTCATCACACAACCTGTGCATTGGGATCCTCCCTAGAAACAATGTAACACTAGTCCCCTCTCAAAGTTTAAGGATCCACCCTGGAAGATACCCATGGTACCGGTACTCCAACAGGTCTATGTGGATTTAGTCATTAAATATATATCTTTCATTATCTTTTGAAACCCCCCTCTCAAGTTAGTTTTTATGTTATCACTTATTTACAAACTCACCCATAGGATTTCCTGGCAACCACTTTGGGTTCCAACACCTATGGTGGTCCACTCACCTAGGGTATCTAGTTCCCTACCCCAAAAACATACCAAAACAAAGAAAACATCTCAAATGATTTGATTCATATGTTAAAGAAACCCTCATGTTTACTCAGACCCTCAAGATAAGTCCTAATCCTTAACAGTGAGAAATATGAGGAAGATAACAAGGATGTCATATACAATACATACTAAGAACAAATTATTGTTCTACCATATGCAATATATTGAACATTCAAATGGGAAAAATGAAGTATACACGAAACAAGATCAAACTAGAAGGTGCAGACCAAAATAACATAACAAAACAATTGACAAAACATTTCCAAAATCTGCATAAACATAGGGTACAAATAACCATTTGTAGAACTTCCTGAAACATTCTAAAAACAAACACATACCTAAACTCCCTAATCTTCCCTACAACCTAAATACACAAAATAAAGCTTCTTGTACATCCACAAGGAAACCATAACATTCCCAGAGAGAGTAAAAGGAAATTATATCATTATATAACATCATTCTTTCCTAAATAAATCAATATATTATTCCCCATCTTTCAGAAAATTCCCACCACATAAACTTTTAGGAAATGAATATAAAACATTATTAAACACACACACACACACACACACACACACACACACACACACACACACACACACACACACACACACACACACACACACACACATATACCTA
>MU227200.1:4827027-4857186 GCA_018584345.1 Thuja plicata | reverse complement strand
TATATACATATATATATGTATATATATGTATATATATATGTATATGTATATATGTATGTATATATATATATGTATGTATATATATATGTATATATATGTATATGTATATATGTATATATATATGTGTGTGTGTGTGTGTGTGTGTGCACCCATATATACATACACATATATATTGTACAAACAAAGCATCAAATTCATATTTCAAAAGATAGAGAAGCATCATTCCTTAATATATAAATACAAATAATGAGACAAAGAAAACATACACTAAAGCATAAATCACCAAATCACAAAATCATAAAACTACTTAACCCCCCAACTGAGGTGACTTCCTAAACATGAACCTAAGTCAACAAGGTTCCCTTGAGAGTGCCTTTGGAAATATATCCACACAACAAAATTCAAGGATTTTTTAAGACACGCTCAGACCTGTGTAGCCAGGTGAAGTTGATGCCTGGTACCTGCATCCTACATCACCAAAGTCAAGAGAAACATCTATACATATATATAAATATACAAAAAATGTCAAACAAGGAGGGAGAGTGCGACATCATGTGGATCTCCTATACAAGTGACTACAACTGCCTCTCATCATCCTATAAACACATCTTATAGCATCAATATCAAGGCATAATTGGATTAGTATGGTTAGCTCCAAAAATAATCATTACTCCAAAATGTAAATCAAGAATTGAATCATCTTTATAAGAAATACAATCAAATATATGAAATAACATGTCCTGATTAAAAATTTTGAATCATTTTCTATCTTCCATAAATTATTTTAATTATCCAAACATATACTCATAATGTCTCATCAACTAAAAATAAACAAAACATAGAGTACATAATGCTCAATATAGAAATCATGTCTATGAAAAATATCAAGATACTAGGGTGGGCATTACAAAAGTCATCAACATTCCCACTCTTTCTTTCCATGCTTCCCAAGTCTCTCAATTCACAAACCCCTCTCCGGTGCATGCCATACACTATTGCAAAGGGAATTTTACTTCTTGTTCTTTTCACACTATCATTGTAAGAATACTCTTCTTGTGGTAGTACTTAATCCCACACTTGACCATATTCCTTGGTTAAGAATCTTAGAAGGTTTCCCAACACTATGTTTGTAACCTCTATTTGACCTTCTATTTTGGGGTGGTAAGTTGACCCAAAAGAAATATTGGTCCATAGTCTTTTCCACAATGTTTTCTAGAAATGCCCCATGAATTTGACATCTTTGTCTGAGACTATGCTAAGGGGTAAGCCATGGATTCTCACTTCCCTAAAGAAAAATTGGGCTATGTAGCTTGCATCATGTATTGTCTTGCATGGATTAAAGTGGCTCATCTTACTAAATTTGTCAACAACAACAAAAATGTTATCCATTCCATTTCTTTTCCTTGGTAATCCCACTATGAAATCCATACTAACACACTCCCATGGTCTATTTGGAATGGGAACTGGTTGATATAAACCCACATTAGAAGCCATACATTTTTCTTTCTTACACAACAAACATTTCTCTACATACATTCTCACATCTCTCTGCATCTTGGGCCAGCAATAGAACCTCTGAACCAGTTCAAGAGTCTTATTGAGACCAAAATGGCCACTAAGACTTCTATTGTTTTTTACCTATACCAAATTTTCCCTCATAGATCCCTTGGGTACACACAATTGTCCTCCCCTAAATAATAACCCATTTTGGAAGTTATAATCTACAAAATGACCATGAAAGTGGTTGTTGAGCTCCATACAAACCTTATAAGCCTCTGAGAAGTCTTCATCTTCTCTATATAGATCCTTGAAGATTTCCACTCTAATACTTTGTAACTACACCTCTTGAAGAGTAAGTAGCCTTCAGCTCAATGCATTTTCAACCTTGTTCATCCGACCCTTCTTGTGCTTTATGGTAAAGGTATAGGCTTGCAAGAACTCCATCCACTTAAGGTGTCTATTACTTAACTTCTCTTGTGTATTAATGTAACTCAAAGCTTGGTTATCTATAAAGACTAAATTTTTTTGGGAAGGAGGTAGTGTCTCCACTTCCTAAGGGCTTGGACTAGGGAATATAGTTCTAGGCCATAGGAGGAGTATTTCTTCTTGGATTCATTCAAATTTTCACTATAAAAAGTCACTGGTCTACCTTCTTGGGTCAAAACATCCCCTACTGCTATTCTACTAGCATCACACTGCAATGTAAACAAATTCTCAAAACTTGGTAACATTAGGATGGGTTGGGTTGATACCTTTGTCTTACACATGTCAAAACCCTTATTGACTTACTCAGTCCACCTAAACTTAGTCTTATACCCACCCTTGATAGTATCTAATAGTGGAGCACAAATGGCACTAAAATTTCTAATAAATTTCCTATAAAATTGGGCAAGCCCATGAAATCTTCTTACCTTAATACCATTTGTGGGAGTAGGCCAGTTGAGTATTGCCTCTACCTTTCTAGGATCAATCTTTAAGGACCCTTGTGAGACCACAAAACCAAGGTACACCAATTCTTGTTTCAGGAACTCACACTTTTCCAAGTTGCTTTCCAACTGCTCCTCTTGAAACCTCCTCAAGGAAATTTTCAAATGTTCAAGGTGCTCCTCCTTGGTTCTACTAAAAATGAGGATGTCATTAAGGTACACCACTAAAAACACCTCTATGTATTCCTTTATCACTTCATTGATCAACCTCATGATTGTGCTAGGGGCATTACTAAGCCCAAATGACATGATGAGCCATTCATACAGTCCTTCTATAGTCTTGAAGTTTTTTTTCCATGCATCCCCTTCCTTTATCTATATTTTATGGTATCCAAACTTTAAGTCCAACTTTGTGAAGTATCTAGCCCCACCAAGACAATCCATTAGGTCCTCAATCCTAGGGATTGGAAACCTATACCATATGGTCATTTTTTTTGGCTCTATAGTATGTGCAAAGTCTCCATTTTCCTCCTTTATTTGATTCCAAAACCACTAGAACTGCACATGGACTTATGCTCTTATTTATAAGCCCTTGATCCATTAGCTATTGTAATTGTCTAGCTATCTCCTTGTTCTAATCAGGAGTCATTTTATAAGCTTCCTTATTGGGCAAGTAAGCACCTGATATAAAGTTAATATGGTGACTTATAGATCTCTGTGGTGGAAGGACTGCTTGTAAACCATCACTTACAATTTCCTTAAATTGTTCCAAAAGGTCTTGTATCTCCTTGGGTAAAGGTGTTTGTTCTTCTGACTTTTCCCCTTTAGGCTTCATCATGAATGCATAAAACTCTTCTTCTTCTTTCTTGAGCACTTGCAGAAAATCTTTTCCTCCCACCACCAACACATTGGGACTATTCTTTACTCCTTCCTCCATCAATGACTGGATTTTATGTCAGTCCATGCTTTTGAAAAGAATAAGCATTCTTTTCTCCATCATGCATGGATTTTCTATCAAACTACCATGGTCTTCCCAATAGAAGATGGCAAGCATCCATGGGAAGTATATCACAAAGAATTTTATCACTATAGCATCCAATTGCAAATTCAATCCAGACTTGTTCATTCACTAGGAGATGTCCTTTGTTCAACCATGTCACTCTATAAGGATGGTCATGAGGGATCTTGGTCACCCCAAGTTTATTCACTGCCTCCTTTGAGATTATGTTGTATGTTGACCAAGAGTCAATGATCACCCTACATACTTTTCCAAGGACTTTACATTTAACTTTAAATATTGATCTCCTTTATCTAGGTTCCTCCCTAACTGGATCTTTAATGAGAACTCTTATGATCATCAAATTATCTCCACTCTCTGAATCTAAATTAACTTCAAGAGACTAGACACTTCTAGTGTCTTCTTGCACATAGTTCACCCCTCTCTCTGATTGAGATGATGTGACTTTATTAGGACACCTATAGGTATGGTGCCCAAAATGGTGGAAATTATTGCATTTCATGTTTTCAAATGAACCTCTATTGGTTACTCCACCAAATCTTCCTCTACCACCACTGTTAGGACCTCTACCTCATCAGTAGTTACCTCTTCTATTGGTTTCATGACTCTTCTCTATTATTTTTGTTTCCCCTTGGGGTCTTGAATCATTTCTCCTACCACCATAACTACCTCTATGACCTCTAAAGCCTCTACCTCTTCCTTTGCCCCTATTATTTGCTTCATACTTTTTCTTTCTCTTCTCCTCAAACTTAAGAGCTAGTTGATAACACTTATGTACAATGGTAGGTGTAAAAATACTTATTTCTTCTTGAATACTCTATCACTTTAGACCTCAAGCACAGTTTATAAAACTCTTCTATGTAGGAACTCACCTCTGAATCTTTTTGTCTTAGATTCTACCTTTTCTTGTGTAACTATATCTCATAGTCCTCTGGAATATAGGTATCCATTACCTTTGCAACCATACCCTTCCATGTGGAGATTTTTTTCTTTCCTTCCTTCAAACTTTCATCCTGAACAAATTTACACCAAGTGAGTGATGTTCCCCTTGACCTAGTCTTGGCCACTTTTACCTTTTGGGCCTCTATCACATTTTTACTTTCAAATTTGTTTTCTAAACCCTCTATCCAATCCATCACCACCTTTGGCTCCATCTTTCCAAGGAATAAGGGTATTCCTTCCAATGATTTTCCACTCATGGATTTTGAAGCCCTAAGGAATGAATCTTCTTGAAGAATTGGATTAGGTTCTAGCACCTCATCGTCTACTACAACTGAATTCCCTTTCTCTTATGTTTCTTTCACTTTCTCACTTACTTACGTTGTCCTAGATTGTACTTCATCATTATTTTATTCCATCTTTGCTATTTTTTCCCTTAGGAGCCTCTTCTCCTCCTAATGTTCACCCATCTTCCTTTCTAACTCTACATTGTTCACCATGGTTGATTCACTCACTAATTCAAGGTCACTCATAAACCTTCCTAGCCCAAATCTTTTAGGGCTCTAAAATCAATTTGATAGGGATATTCTTCACTAAGTCAACTTGACTCTCTCCTATGCCTCTGCTCTAGAAATAATAGGGATTTTCTCTTCTACCGTAAACCAAAGGAAGAACACATAATTCATACACCTTTACTTTCCAAGAGTCCTACTATTAATTAAAGTTCAATCTTCACTGAATCTACAAGGGTAGATTCCATCAAAGCTACTCAATCACCTCACAAGAATTCACAAGGTTTATCCCACACTTCTTTATGTCTAAAAAATTCAATCTTGAAGATTTAGAGCCATAGCTCATCAACACATTCATCAAGTTTCTTATTTCAAGGAGCTGGACTAGTGGTTCTTGTAGCCCTAATCAGGATCTTGTTCTACATTAACTTCCACATTTCTCAAAGAATCACCAAAACCAATCTTGGTTCTAGATACCCTTTTTATAGACACAAAGTTTTTTAGGGTTTAGGGGTCTCAAGTCTTCCGTACCATACTTTAAATCCCTTAGGGATTGAGTCCTTAAAAATAGGGCTATTAGACCTATTTGTAGCAACTCCTCTCAAAAATAGATGAAACAAATTCATCAGCCATCACCAATTCTTTTAGAGGTATATCCTCTTTCTAAGTCCATCCTCCATGCATTGGATCACTTCTTTTAATCCAACCTTGCAAATGTGTTACATTGTTCCTCAATTGATCCTACCCAGGATATAGCCAAGCTCACTTAGGGAAATAGCTCAATATTCACCATTGTAACCTCAAAAACAAAAAAAAAAACAAAAATATTATACAATGAACCCTATACCATATCTCCAAGGCATAGAGAGTTTCCACAGGGGAAAATGGCTATGGAGTCATTTTACTATTTATAGCACTATCTAGTCCAAAAAACCCAGAACAAGAAGAATAATTTACATTCAACTACAAAATAGAAACTAAAAGCTAATCACTACCACACAATGCTCAAAGAAAACTATCAAAACCTAATTATAATGAAACAAAAATTAATTCAATCCATTTATCAAAGCTTGGATTCAAAAACAAGAAAATACAGTTAATATTCCCTTAATTACTTGTCCAAATTTTACAAAATTCTAACCAACCTCATTACACACTTTACAAGACCCTTAAATATGTCTAGATGATCCAATAAAACTATATTAACAGACCCATAATTGCCTCTTTGGTATTTTTACAACTTCTTGCAAAATGCTCTCGAGCAACATTTAAAAGTTGCAAAGTTGCTCAAGCATCTTTCACACTTTTTACACTTTTTTCTTTTTGTTCATTCTAACTCCATGGTTGGACACCAAAAGGTCCCATATCATGTCCTAGGACCTAAAACACTTCAAAAATCTCATTGTAAGGAATTTGATTGTCAAATTCATGATTTGACTCATTTTCTCACCAGGACCTTGCAAAGGTCATTTGGATCAAAATCACACACAACCTAACACACCTTCTCCTAAAACATTCCAAAATGATCTTAAACTTCCCTAAACACACTTAACAAACACAAAATTATCAAATAAACAAAATTAAGGCTTCTACCCTAAGTGCTCCTGCACCATTACCCAAAGTAGACCTATCTACTATGAACTTTGATGAAATGACCGAGTATGCAGAATTGGTGAAACTTAAGGCAATACAAAATAAATTATTTCAAAAGAGAAAGAAGACTGATGTATTAGAAAGTGTTAAGGATTTACTACAAGAGATTGTTCTAGATCCCACTGTTGATGAAAAATAAAGTCTCACTAGTCAAGTAGAAGGACTATTACAACAAGTTTGAAATCCTAATTAAGTCACTACTTACTACATGATGAAGGTTCATTCGAGGAATATGGAACTGCAAATGATTGAAACCATTCTAAACAAAATTGAATTATTTAAGGTATTACTTTCTGAGGCCTCTAATGATACTGAGAATAATTTGTCTCATATTCTTTCCATATTTTATAAAATTTGTTCCATTTCCCACTTCACCAAGGATATAGGGCAGAAAGATGAGTCTACTGAGACTGAGTGGATCGAGCAGCTGAAAAGTGTCACTACCAAGCCCGTTTCTCTACAATTTTATTACTTGAGGTTGAAACATTTTATGGGAATGCAACAAGAAAATAGACGAGAAGAGAATAAGAGAAGGATAGAACTTCTTAAGCTACAAGCACTTTTGATTCCCCACCTTGAATCAATGCAAAGGCATTTGAAGATGGCCAAGGATTTAGTCAATACCCCCGATGGTAGTTCATGAGACACCATCATTGGATTCGCAGTTGATGTTTATTCTCAAATTTTTGTACTTCACATACTTAAAGAATAATGGGAATCATCACTAGCTGATGTACAGAAGAAGTACCCACATATTTTTTATTAGGTATAAGTATATCCTACCGAGCACTAAGTAATTTTTTTTGGAATATTTTTCAAAAAAGGGGGATAGATATTATAAGTACACAAGGAGGATAGATATGGATATAAGTACATAAGGGAGATATAAGTATACAAATTTTGAGGAGTATTATCCCAGGGGGAGTTTTTGAGTTTTTGGAATTTTTAAAGTTTTTGAGTTTTTATGACTTTGAAGTTTTTGTCAAAATGCTCAACTAATGTCAAAGGGGGAGATTGTTACTCCTACCTAAGTTATTTTTTTTCATTAGTTTTTTCAAAGTCATGTTAGTCAAAGGAACTATTCGGTAAAAGGTAGAATACATTTAGGAAAACAGTCAATAAAGGAAAGAATCATAGACATCAAACACCGAACTAAGACAAGCACCGAGTTGAGAAAAGAATAGTAAGTCACTGAGTAGTGACAATTATTGAGAGCAATGATAGCTACTATTCATCATTAGTCACCGAGTCACTGAGAAAAGTTAGTAACTGAGTAGACGTTATGTTTCTGAGAAATATTAGAGCATATTACTGAGTAATATCAGAGCTGACATAACAATTCAAGTTGGATATATTGAATCTGGATACTGAGTAGAAAAAGCTTTTACACTATTCAAGGTAAAAGCTAGGTAGAACATTGGGATTGTAAAAACATTATTCTACATGATCATGAGGCAATTAAACCAATGAATTTCAAGTGAAATAAATTCATTATGAAACCAACCTTGCCCTGCTTCACCTCCAATGTTGAAGGAGAAGGATCTAGAATAGGTTAACCACCTTAAGATCACATAAATAGAAAATAACACAAAGATGACCAATAATGGTGAGAATTGAAGAGACAAAAGAAGTTACAGAGACAAAGCTAAAGGAGTAAGAGTGTATAATTTTTAAGGTGTAGAACTATTAAGTTACCAAGTGTAGAATGAGGTAATGCACTTTTTGAGCATAAAGATTCTAAACAAAAATATTTTTGATGCATACTCACAAACATTTTTGTAATAGATATTATAATTATTAGAAGAGTAGAAATCACATTCAGTGGGTAGGCCCTAATAGGTCTTATTTTGTAAATCCTCTAATAGGGTACATTTCTTAGATTAGAGATTGTAAAAATTCTTTAACAAGGTAGACTACATTAGTCTTTTTGTACTCCTAATAGGGTAAGCTATCAGAAGTAGCTAACATTGTATCTCTAATCAAGCAGCCTTTATAATACAGTAGTGAAGGATTGTGGGTGCCATCCCCACCACAATTTTTTCCTCTAACAAAGGATTTCTATGTGACCAAAAATCATGGAGTTATGTGTTATGGATTTCTAATTTACATTACATGTTTTATAATGTCTTTATGCGTGATATTCAGATTGGTGAATGGTAAAGAATTATAGTTAAAATTTTGTAACTAATGATTCACCCCTCCATTCTCACCACTTACCTTTCCATAGATAATCCAATAGAAGTTGTTGCCTTTCCCCTTTTTATTTTGTGCCTTGACCTTGTTGCTAAATATATTAATAAGCATGATGCTGAGAATAGGTGTATCAAAAATGCCAATGATGGAGTGATGTTGTCCATAAATAGAGAGACAATAAATTTGGCCCTAAAGCTCTTGAAGAGAGAAGCTTACTCAAATTTTATGCTAGCTTTATCTTGGTCCATGTTCTTAGAGAAAGCCTAAATTTATAGGAATATTATTGATAAACATTGGTTACTCAAAGCCCAGAAAGGAGGATCAAGGCTACCTAAGCCACTCACTAGAGAGCATCTAAACCTGCACATTATAGATTTGGTGGCTTTACTACAAAGAGTGAAGGGGTTTGATCATGATTATGATTTCAAGGAATGGATGTACTTATTTATCCAGATAATCCTTCAAGGGGTCCAATTTCTTGACTGGAGAGAAATCATAGCTAAAGAGATGCATGAATAACTCAATAATTCTCATTATGGGCACATAGGGTTTTATATGTCTTAATATTTTTTTTACTACTTAGCCTATACCAGAGAATGCAAGGGTCTATATCATGAACCATTTTCTGAAAGATTTTGCATCTACGAGTACTATCCACATTTTCAAAGAAGAAGGTGCATCAAAAGTTATAAGTAGGTGAATGATATATTTTTAGGAAAAAACACCCATGAACCTATTGGGATTCTAAACAAATGGATATCTAGAGAGGTAATGTAACTAATTAGCATTTTTTGAAGCTTTTACACTCATTTTTCAAGATTTACATACCTTAGAGTGGGAGGATTTGACAAACATCCCATAAAACTACAAGGATATGCATTAGACTGCTTCGTACTTGCAGAATTATGTAGAAAAGTGGTCCACATAAGCAAGAAGTATTCACCTAAACTAGGATTAGGTACAAGTTTCCCTATTGAGCTTGGTGAGTGTGAATGTAGAACTATCTCTGATGCTCTTAATTTGGAAACATACTTGTTGAATTCAATTTTTAGTTCTATAAAGAAAGACTAAACTTCGACAACAAATGCTTTGCCAAAAATAATTTGATGATGAAATCACCATTAAATCATCTTGAGGACTACTGGGAAGGATGCAATGACAAAAATGAGGTTCTGAAGAAGCTGTGGAGAATATTTTCCCTACAACAGATTTTCAGCTTGGGCCTAAAAATGAATATTGAAGGTATTGAAGATGAAAATGATTCTGAGGTAGATCCTCTGTATGAAGAAGTGAAAACTCTACCATTTCAAGAAATTGATTAGGCCTTCATAGAGACAATGGATTTAGAATTTAAATCACTCCCAATAACTAGGAGAAGAGATAAATGGATTAAATAATTGAAATTTAGCAAAAGGAGTATTCTTGAGAAAAGGCCAGATAAGAAAATAGGGAAAGAACCTGAAAAGAAATCTACTAGGATTTCTGGAAAATATAAAGTTCATACCTATAGTTTTAATGAAAAAATTAAAATTTGTGATGTAGGTAGTCCTAAAATTAAAATTTTGAAATTCACAAGTGTCAAATAACTTAGTGATCTCTTACCATATGTTTCCTTTGTCAAGGTCACTAGATCAAGGTCAAAGTACAAGGAAGCAGGGCCATGAGATAAAGAAGTGATCATTGATCTATATTTAAGTGAAGAATCAAACAAGAAGATGGATGATCAAGATGTTGACTTCTCTAATTTGGACATGGATTCCTAGCTAAATAATCTTGTTGACTTGGAAGAAGTGCCAGATTTATCTAAGACATTAGCTATGGTGCATTCAACGTCAATTAAACCCTTTGTCACCACCGACACACCTAATTCCACTTTAAAATGGTTGGAGGTAGTAGTAAGGAAAGAAAAGGAATGTGGTTCCTATATCACTTCCCCTAAATGATATGTTAAGAAAATGTCTGGGTACAACTCCTAAGACTAGAAAGTTGAAGGCTAATACCAGAATGTCAGTAGACCCAAAAAAAGATACATGGGTTGCAGAGGTAGAAAGACCTAAACAAGAGGAATAATTTGATCAACCTAAATTAAAATATGTCATCATAGAGAAGGTCAACATGGGTGGTGTGAATAGATAGATAGATAACTACCTCTTGCAGGCCTCTATAGAAAGAGTGTTGAACCAATCTTCAAAATATGAAAAAAACAAAAGGGAGATAAATTAATAGTTGTAGATCATGGAAGAGTACATACAAGCTATAAGGGGCCTTGGCCCACAAATGTTTACCCATACACCTCTATCTTTCAATCCTAGGTCCCCAGATGGCCATAAGTTCCAAAACCAAGTGCAGAGAGGGAAAAAAATCATGGGAGTCTTTGATAATTGGTTGCATAACATAGTACAATAGGGAGAAAAATATGTTGTTTCTACTCAGGAAGTTTATATTGATCATATGGATTCCACTGTAGAATTAGATATCTAGATATTAGTGTGGGAGAAAGAATTAGCAAAGTGGGAAAGTGTAGTAACATAGATTAATGAATTTCATAAATTTAGAGTTGCAAATTTCTTAATTGAGAAGAGTTCCAAGATCATAGATGATAACATGTTGTACGCTTGCAAAAAGAATTTTGAGTGGTGAAATTCTATCCTTTGGCTAGAGATAGATGAGTATGTAAAATTCAATAATGAATTGCAAGGATTGAGAAGATCTCTCATAGATGAACTCTGATGCAATCATGTTCTATAGCTTGATGAAAATGGTGTCATTAATAAATATGGAGACTCTTCGCTTATAAATTTAAAGGAAGAGATTGCAAAAGTTAAAGAAAGCAATAATTTGACAGTCGAGGATATGTCTAGAGTGACACAAATTGAGTCTTTATTGTGTGTATGCTTGGGGAATTTACCAAACCAAGCGGAAAAAGTCAAATTCATCAAATGGGAAAGAGACATGTGGAGACGAAGGGTGATGCATGTTAGCATTCCTAATCTTCTGGTCATGCAAGAGTTTGTTTGATTACATAAGAAGTGGAAATCTACTCACATGCCTCCAGCAATCATGTATCCTTTGCACAATCAAGAGACGCCCCATCCTGAGGATCTGGAATTTTTTTTTTTTTTTTATAAGTAGGGGAAGCAAGGTAGTTTTATACTCGGTTAAGGTTTTTATAACTTTAAACTCTAGCTTTACTATAGTAAGTGAAAATGTTAATTTTGGAAAAACTCTGGTTATCTTTTTGTAAAGACTATAAATGCTCGATTTTAAGAAGAGCAAAGGGTTGGAGATTTTGATACAGATACAAATACTATATCTCATATATTTTAATATGAATATTTTCTAAAGATATCCTTCATCTTTGAATGAATGAGAAAAACATGTTACAATTCATTTGAATCTTTGTGGTCAAGATTTTCAGAGTTGAATTTCTTTGCAAATTTGGTTATGGTCAAACTATGAGTTGTCTTCTTTTAGACAATTTTTTCATTAATATCCATAAGAATAGTATGCACTAAGAAAGAGTTATTTGATAATTAATAAAAAACTTATCCTCTTAGGAAAGATATTTGAGTCTTCCTAAAATGAATGTTACGGAATTTTATATTTACCTTCATTACATGTTGATGGAATGAAGGATATATGCCTTATTATTTTGAGTAAAAAGTGAATGAGAATGGTTAAGGAAGTGTCAATTCATTGAACATACAAAGGGAGTTGTACCTTTGAAAGATTTAGAGGGAAATCAATTTGGATTACCCGAATGTTGCTACAATTAGTAATGTGATATTTATATTAGGGAAGACTAATTTGTTAGCCAACAAATTTTGGCGACTCTACCAGGGAAGGAGATATTAAAATATAGAGATCAGTATTGCACGATGAAAAACAATGGTATTACGACCACACTAAATTTTTTTTATAATCCTACAACCTAATATAGGTTTCCAAGACACCTTAGAAGATCTTACCTCTTACTTAAACACATTGGCTTGGAAGTGCAGACAGAGCGCTCAATAGTACCACTAGGTTAATCATGTCTTAGAAGAAGAGGAGGAGCTCGGTGAGATCCTACGAAGATATCCTATTGGAAAAAATGTGGTAGTAATTGAAATAATTGTTTTTATTCATAGGGGAAATATAAAAAATGTGGGACACATTCAAGATCAATTGAATCAGTAAGCTCGCATATAGCCGAGAAGGAAAAATTAAGAGTATCTAAGGAGTCTTACCATAATAACATATTGGAGTTCAGAAGATTTATGAGATCCCAAGCAAGACAATACTTAGTAGACCCTAACCTAGAAGTTTTATAAATATTGACTACCTCACCTAATTTTGCACGGTCTAGAAGGTTAAAAACCCAATCACCACCACCTGCTAAGGCTACCACCTCGCCATCCTACAAAGCTCTAGTGTTATCTAGAACCCCAATACCAGTAGTTGTTCTTCCTATCTCATTTAACATAAAGTTACATCCCATGATTAATCTAATGGCTCAAGCTCAGCCTTGGGATGCCTCAGTAGGACCTTTGAACTTGCAGCCCATAATACCTTTCCAAAGGGAACCAGAGATGTCTTACCTAAGTTCACTGGTGATGGGAAGGTCTTTGTAGAAAAAACTTGACCTCTTTTAATGTGGAAACTGGTATCCTTGCAACGCAAGAAGAGGACGTAGTTGTTCGGATTTTTGTGCAAACTTTATCAGAAAGTGCAACAAACTAGTTTGAACATCTTGTGATAGGATCTATAATAAGTTGGGTTACAATGAGAATAGATTTTGAAAATAGGTTCAAAACACTAATGATGAGCACACCCTTTTGGTGAAGTTAACCCAGAAAAAGAAATAAATGCATGAACCCACGATGGTGTTTATGGCCAAGTTTAATAGGATTGTTCATAAGATTCCAATGGTGTCAAGTCCCAGAGATGCAAATAAAAGATGATTCTTTATTAACGCTATGTCTCCTAATATTAGTTTCCATTTGAGGAGAGCTAGACCAGTTGACTTGAACATTTCTCAAGCTCAAGAAATAGAACTAGAGGATGATCTCATAACACTAGAAAAATGGAGAAAGGAATTTCAAAGTCCTCGTGTCCAAGAGTCAACCTCCTCAGACCCTATGGTGAAGAGACTTGTTAATGATATGATAACCTTAAAAAGGAACTACCTATGGTGACCTTATCTTATCCTCAACCTTACCAAGACATAAATAGAAGACAAACTAGTTATCAAAATAATCCCAAAAAGGCTCTTAAGCCTCCCCCACTACAACAAAGATTAGCAATTGAACCACCCCTAGGAAAAAGTAATATGTGTGCATTCCATCTTACTACTAACCACTATGGAGACACATGTCTCGATATGTCGATCCAACACACTCAAATGATCAACATGATCGATATTTTGAGAGAATTTTCAATTAATGAGATAACTCCAGGTGAACATGGAAACTCTATATCTCTCTACCTTGAATATGAGTCTAATATAGAAAGAGGAGGAGAGATTTTAGTAACCCTAGAAGATCTATCATGCAATGTGTTAACTAAATTCCAAAATAATGTTAAGAGCTTTAATAATTCAACCCCAACTGATGCCCCTACTAAAAAGAAGGAACCATTTGTTCCAAAACCATAATTTAGTTCAATTGATTCAAGAAGTACGTCAGGTTCAACGAGTTCAAACACTGCTGAGGTAAACATCCTTTCAAAACCCAATCTTGAATCTTTATTTGACATATTAGAACTTTGTAATTTTTTCCATTTTCAAATTTATCCTACAAAATATTTAAGGCTAAATCCCAAGGAATTGGACAACTTGGTCAAATATGTCCATGGTGATAAGCCTCAAACTCAGAACCCTTCTCAACAACCTTTCAATAATGATTCCCTCATTTCTCAACTATTTTCCACCCCCTCTAAAGAGTATATTCCAGAGGTTGATAAGCCTGCATGTGCATTAAATGATTCCTCCTTGTCTTATCAGACAAATCCTAATCCATTTTACATTTCCTTATTCTTGAATGGCCATAAACTGAGTAATTGCATCATAGCCTCTGGAGATTCAAATAATATTATGCCTTCATCAATATCTAAATAATGAGGGTTGTCCCTGACCAAAACTTTTAGCATATGTTATTCTATGGATGGAAAGAAGGTACCCCTCCTGGGCTAGATTAAATATGCACAGGTGCTCTAAGAAACTCACCTAGATAGGAGGGTGAAACTAACAATTCTAGTTACAGACATCCCATCTAGCTATGACATGCTACTTAGCCAAACTTTTTGCAAGGACCTTGGTGGGGAAATCAAAATGGATTAGTCTAAAGCTATAATTCCAATCAGTAACTAAAAAGTGAAGCTGGAGCCAGAATCTAAATCCAAATTTATGGTGTTCCCATCAAACAACCCAAAAGCTCAAATTCTATACGACGAATATGATTTTGGAATTTTTTTTCTATGAACAAGATGAAGAACCAGTTGTTGCAAAATTACCGCAGGATCAACATCTATGGACTTTAGAATTTGGTGGTAGTTGTTCCTCAACTAGTTCAAGAGCTGGAGTAGTTTTAATATCGCCTCTAGGTGAATTGTTTCCTTTTCCTTTAAATTAGAATTAAAGAATACTAAAACCACCGTAGAATATGAGGCTTTGTTTGCTAGTACAAAAATAGAAATATGTGACAAATAAACTACCAAAAATTATAGATAAATGACCAAATTTGGTCACGTGACCAGTGGTATTTTATTGTCGGTCATTTATCTTGTGACCAAATTTATGACTAAACTATTTTAGTCATTTATCTGGTCATTGATTTGGTCATATATTTAGTCATTTATTTGGTCATTTAGTATTTTATTTGGTTATTTGATAATTTATTTAGTCATTTGGTAGTTTATTTGGTTTGGTCATTTATTTAGTCATTTGGTAGTTTATTTGGTCATTTATTTGGTTATTTAATTGGTCATTTATTTGGTCATTTGGTATTTTATTTTGGTCATTTGGTAGTTTATTTGGTCATTTAATTGGTAGCTTATTTTGTCATTTCTATTATTTGGTAGTAAATGTAGTTACGAAATGAATAATTTAATATTTAAAAAAAAAAAAAAACATAATATTAGACTTGAACTAAATCATAAAAGCAAATAAGAGTATTACACATGAACAAGCTATGACAGACTATAATTAAAAGATTAGTTCAACATCATGATGATAAATAAAGGTAATCTCCAATAATAAAAATTAATGCAAATATATACCAAATTATAATGTCAATGTTGTCTAAAGAGTATATACGTAAATATAAAACAAAATGTCAAAGTTGTCTAAGAGTTTCCAACTCTTTCAAATATACATTGATGATGAAAATCTCTAAACAACGCATTCAAAATACTATAATATTATAAAGCAGTGACCCAAAATTTCTAAAAAATAACACATTATAAACGTGTTGATCAACTATGTCATTTTTTCCAAATACTTTAGTGGCCATCATGTGAAAGTTTCCTCTTTCTCTTTCAGACGAATAGCCCCATCTATTTTGTCATCATAAGGCAAGGGTACATTACTTGTCACCTTTAAAATGTTTATATTTGTATCTCCACTTCCTTTCAAGTTGACTCCATGTATAGTAGACAAGAAGTGAATCCGCCCAATACCAAAAACATCACCATCATATGGATCTAACACATTAACTTTATCCCCTTCTTCGAGTTTATGATCAATACATTTCTGAAAAAATAAAAAAATAACACATTATATTACATAGGTAATGAAAGGAAACAAATATAATGCAATCATAAGTTTCTAAATAAAAAAGTCCAAAATTAATGTCCATTCGTATTGCATTCCCTTTCTTATGTTCATGACTAAAGTCCTTGGAACACTATCAAAATATTTGGGCTAAGAAAGAGATTTGGTAATTGATGCTTGTTGTTGAAGTTTCATGGTTGCATGTGCACATTCACTCACTATAGATATGTGGACATGGAGGTCTACCAAGAGGACCATAGGAGATGATCTAGGGCTAGAGAGGATGGTCCACTATGTGTCACCAATAGACTAGGGAGAGAGGCATGGAAGGGACTCCTAGGTGAGGGGCAGAGGTTGTTGGTTGTGGAGCAACATGGAGGAGTGAACTTGAGTGCACTTTGATAGCGTATGGTGTGGATTGGATCCATGGAGGTGACCCTAATGAAGAATCTTGTTGGGTGTTGTGACAACAGTAATGGATTCCCTCAAGAAACTTATTGATTGAACTCCTTATCCTACTCATAGGTGCACACATGGCATTCTTATTAAACAAAATTACTCAAAGTATTTAAACAAATTAAATTAAATAGTATTACTGAAAGTATTTAAAAAGTTTAAATTTAAAACTAATAATCATATCCTAATTAAGGAAAAGTAAAGTATTATAGCACTCACCTCAAGTTTAGCACTGCTAGTACTATAAATATCATGTCATCCTCTTCAAAATCAACATAATCATTACCGACATTGTTGTTTCCTTTTCAATTTTCTATCATATGATTGCTCTTCATGTAGTTTAATTATATGAAAAGTTAATATAATTCAAGTAAAGAATACAAAAGCTATAATTTTTTCCACAATGGAACTATTATATTACCTCAACTTCAACACAACTTTGATTGTGCTCTACATTCTTATCCATTGGTTCATCATGATCACTGTCAATATTGGAAGCTCTGTTGGCATCAAGGTGTTTTTGTTTTTGTGTTTCTTTGATAAATTTTTTATGCATGTAGTTAAAATTGATTAAATTTTGGTAGAGAGGAAATAGCATAAAACAATGGTGTAAAAATATAATAACAACAATGCTATGAAATCAAAAATGTGGAGGAGGAAAGTGCTCTACAAATTGGAGGTCTCTGGTTGCTGACGTGCATGGCCATCTTGGTCTGAAAACAATAAATGCAAAACCCTATGCTGTCGAACCCTTTTATATTACCTAAACCTAATAATGGGCACTCATTCTCCCGGTGCGATTTTAGAAGGCTGTGGAAAAACCTTCAAACAAGCGCTCAGTGAGGAAACGATTATCTCACAGGAGACAAAGTTCATTATCGATGGCAGCCGAGCACCAAGAATATGAGAAGGAACCAACTCTAGAGGTGATAAATCTATCCCTACTACTGTATGTATTATCAAACCTAATTCTCATATATCCATTGCTATTGAGAAAGAAAATGATAGCCTTAGGAACTCTGCAATTTTTTTTGCAGCTCAAGACATTAATAAAACTCTCGTCGAGATCCTTCCTAAATGATTGGCTTCACAATATTTTTTGGGGAAACAACTTGGATACCACTTTTCCTTTGTTCACATGGTTCAGAAAGGGATATTTTTTATTTTTTAAGAATCCCAAATCCCAGAAAGAAATTGTTACCAAACGATTCTGGAAGATTGGCAATGCTAACATTAGGGCTCTTCCCTAGACTCCCGATGCTGCCCACAATGAAGTGCTAGCATTTTCAAGCCCCCACTAGATTACCATGGCTAGTCTACCATCATTCATATGGAACATTATTCCTCAAGCCCTTGAACCCTTCAACATGGTCCTTAGGGTTGACAAAAATGACGTGCTGCTCCCCCACACAGATGCTAGAATTTTGATCATGATCAACCTGGGGATTGATCTCCTGGGTGAGATTGTCTTTGACCTAGATGGCCACACCTATAATTTTCCAATCTCCTTCCTAGGATGGCTTAATTCCTACTTCATATGCAAAAGGGAATGCCACATGAGGCACAAGTGCCAATTGTTGAATATAAAAAAGATTGCCCTGAAAACTAGTGCGAGAAAAAAAGATTGACCCTAAATCCTCCCATGGTAAATCAGACCATTTTGGTCCCCTACCTAAAGGATCTGCTAACCTTGATGTTAGTATCTCGGTGTCCTTATGATGCAGGAGCATCCTAGGTGTAAGGGCAATCTTGTATCACCCAAAAAAATGTGTTTTCTATTCAATAAGGGTTATTTTGTACAAAGCTACTATTTTTGAAAGCTTGCTATTTTTAGTAAGTTGGCCATTTGAACTTGAAATGTTCTAATTTTCCAGGTGAAGACCTTAGTCATATAGGGATGCCAGTTGAGTTTCATTGCCATAGCATCTGTATTGACAAAGTTATTAAGGATTTACTGTTGAGATTTTAGAGTGCAAAACCTTTGAGCTCAATTTTTAGGACCTTAGAGGCTCCGGTTCAAGGTCGAACCCCTGGTTGACTGGCACTTCGCTTGTTAATCACTATAGATCGTGATCTCCCCTTTTCAGAAAGTGGTTATAATAGCCAATCGGAACTACGGTTCAAAAGTTATGGCTTCCGGAAGTTGGGCTACCTAATCTCATATTTTGTAAATATTTACAGCCGACCCTTTTGTAATAAAAGTGAAAAATAATTAAATGCTAAGGGTAGTTGGCCTTAATGGCTAGATTTCTAGAACCTTCTCGAGTGGTGGAAAATTGCCTATTTAAGGAAGGCCCATAGTCTTTTCTAGGGCAGTTCAGGGTGGTTATTGGAGGCTTTGTCCTACAAATTATTGTAAGGGATGCCCATGTGGCTTTTGATATTGTAATTCTGAAGTTTGTAACTCCACATTTGTGGAGCCAATAAGAAGCCAATTTTCTATTCTTGCAAGTTTCTGTTGTTTCTCTCTGTTTCTATCGTGTATTTGTGGTATTAAGGGGAGTCCCCTTCATCAAGTGGTATCAGAGTGAGAAGTTCCTGAGTGTGTAGACAGATTGCCGACTGTGAGGCAATTTGCACCAGGACCGTAGTTAGGGTTTTAGCAATAAGTACAAAAATGCCTCCACAAAGGGAGCATGGCGGAAGAGCCTGAGGTGTGCCACCTAAGGTTAGAGCCCTCCAAAGACAAGTTAATGCATTGCAGGAAGAGATTTGTAGAGGCATGAATCTTGCCATAAGAGAGGAAAGTGAGGATGAAGTCGAAGTAGAAGGAGATTTTGATCAGGAAGGCAAAATTCTAAACCAAGAGGAGGAAAGGCTTTTCTGGGCCATTTCCAAGATCAGGAAAAGACCTAAGCTTGATGTTCCCACATTTTTGGGAAATCTTAACCCAGAAGAGTTGATCAATTGGATCAATGAAATAGAAGAATATTTTGAGTGTGGAGATATTGAGGATCCTGATAGGGTCAAATTTGTGAAGGCCCGATTGAAGGGTCATGTGAAGATCTGGTGGCAGGAGATTCAGTTGGAGCGAAATAGAAGAGGAAAGGATAAAATCACAAGATGGGATCGGATGGTGGATAAATTGAAGTGAAAGTTCATTCCTATTGATTATGAGCTCAATCTACTGAAGAAAATGAAAAGTTTGAAGCAAGTAGGGAAATCTGTCCAGGAGTATACGGAGGAGTTCTATCGAATCCTCGTCAGAACAGGCCATGCGGAAGCTGACAAGGAGAAAGTTTCCCACTACCTTAATGGGTTGAGTTTGAACATTTAGGAGGAGTTGAACCTGATCTGAATGAACAGTATTGAAGAGGCATACCAGTTTACCCTAAAGGTAGATGAAAAGTTGAACAAGAAGTTTGAAAGAAAGCAAAGCAAAAGAGGTCGTGGTGGAAGATCTGGTGGACGATCTTATGGAGGCCAAAATGAAGATCAAAAAAAGAATGACGAGGCCAATAGTAGTCAAGGTCAGAGGGGAAATAATTTCAGTCAAAATAATAGAGATCAAAGAGGAAGAGGACAAGGACAAGGATCAGGAAGAGGAGGCTTTCGTGGAACATGTTTTCACTGTGGAGGAGAAGGTCATAGGGCATATAAATGTCCTCAACACCAAGGAAGGGTAGATAGGAGAAATGATGGCCAGGCTAGAGTTGCACATGTGGAAGAAGACGCAAAATCATCTCATTCTAAAGATGCTGAAGGAGGAGAAGTCCTAGTTAACAGAAGAGTCATGTTGAGTGGTGAAAATAAACTTGAGAAAAGGAAGAGCTTGTTTCGCACTAGGTGCAAGTGTGAGAATAAGTGTTGTGATGTGATTATTGATAGCAGAAGTACTGACAATATGGTGTCAGAAGAGATGGTCACAAAGTTGAAGCTCAAGAAGCTAAAACACCCACATCCATACTGGATCACCTGGGTGTAGGATGACCACAAGGTCATGGTTAATGAGCAGTGCCTAGTAAAGTTCAAGATTGGAAGGTACTATGATGAGGTACTATGTGATATCATACCTATGGATGCTTATCATATGTTATTGGGAAGGTTGTGGTAGTTTGATAGGCATGTTGTACATGATGGTCGTGCAAATACATATTCCTTGACAAAGGATGGAGTGTGACATAAGCTAAAACCATTGAACAATATAGAAGAAAAGGTATGTAGTAATGCAAGAATAACTTTTGTTGATGGAAGAAAATTCCTAGAGGGTATGAAGCATGAGAATATGTGTTTTTCCTTAATTCCAAAAGCTAATAAAGAGGAAGTAGAAGATGTGCCTATAGAAGTTATAGATCTGTTGAATGAGTTTCAGGTTATTGTATCTGATAATGTGCCTGATGGATTACCACTAGTAAGGAAGATCAGTCATCAGATGGACTTGATCCCAGGAGCCAGTTTGCCAAATAAGGCAGCACATAGAATGACACCAACAGAAAGTGAAGAATTGAACAAACAAGTGCAAGAGTTGTTGCAGAAGGGTTTGATTCATGAGAGCTTGAGTCCATGTGTTGTACTAGAAGTATTAGCACCAAAGAAGAATGGAGAATGGAGGATATGCACAGATTCTAGGGCTATCAACAAGATCACAATCAAGTATAGATTTCCATTGCCACAGATGGATGATATTATGGACTATTTGAGTGGAGCTATGTACTTCTCAAAGATAGATTTGAAGAGTGGATATCACCAGACTCGGATCAGAGAAGGAGATGAATGGAAGACTACCTTCAAAACAAAGGAGGGACTTTTTGAGTGGTTGGTCATGCCCTTTCAGCTAACCAATGCACCAAGCACTTTCATGTGGCTCATGAATGAGGTCTTGAAAGAATTTCTGGGTAAGTTTGTCATTTTTTACCTAGATGATATTCTAATCTTTAGTAAGACATTGGAGGAGCATCTAATGCATATTCATAGGGTTTTGGAGAAGTTGAGGGAAGAAAAATTGTTGATTAATTTCAAGAAGTGCAATTTTGTGAAGGAGTTATTGTATCTGGGATTTGTAGTTTCAGTAGAAGGACTAAAAATGGAACCAGAGAAAGTGTAGGCTATCCTAGAATGGCCTACTCCAAGGAGTGCTACTGAGGTAAGATCATTTCATGGTTTGGCTAGCTTTTACAGAAAGTTTATCAGAATTTTTAGCAGTATTTGTGGTCCCTTGACTGAAACAATGAGAGGGGATAGGAAAGAGTTTAAGTGGACTAAAGGGGCTGAGAAGAGTTTTGAACTATTAAAACAAAAAGTTACAGAACAACCTATTTTAGCACTTCTTAATTTTAATAATGTGTTTCAAATAGACTATGATGCTAGTGGTACTAGAATAGGAGCTATTTTGAGCCAAGAAGGTAAACCTGTTGCATATTTCAATGAGAAGCTAAATGATGCCAAGAGAAAATATTCTATTTATGATTAGGAATTTTATGCTATAATTCAAGAATTGAAGAAGTGGAGACACTATCTACTTCCTAAGGAGTTTGTTTTGTATACTGATCATCAAGCTTTGCAATATTTGAATAGTCAACGAAAGTTGAATCAAACACATTTGAAATGGGTTGAATTTTTTCAGAGTTACACATTTGTTTTGAAACACAGGAGTGGAAAGTCTAATAGAGTTGTAGATGCTCTTAGCAGAAGGCAAATTTTTCTAACAGAGATGCAGATCGAGGTGGTTGGCTTCAAGGAACTCATGAGTTTGTATCTAGAGGATCTTGATTTTGGTGAAGCTTGGAAAGCTTGTACAGAACCTGTTACTCTAGACAGACTGAAGTGGTTGGACTTCATCATTCAGGATGGAATGTTATTCAGAGGGAGCTAGTTGTGCATTCCACAAAGTTTTATGAGGGAGAATCTCATCAAGGAGAAGCATAACAGAGGATTGGCTGGACATTTTGGTCGAGATAAAACCCTTGCTCTAGTTAGCGAGAATTATCATTGGCCACAGTTGCAGCAAGATGTCAAGAAGTTTGTACAGAGTTGTAGAGTATGTCAAATAGAAAAAGGAGAAAAGCAGAATATAAGATTGTATTAGCCATTACCTGTACCAGAGAAGCCTTGGGAGGATATCAGTATGGACTTTGTTCTTGGTTTATCAACGACTCAATAGGGACATGATTCAATTTTTGTGGTGGTTGACAGGTTTTCAAAAATAGCACATTTCATTCCCAGTAAGAAGACTAATGATGCTATTCACGTGGCTGAATTATTTTTCAAAGAAGTGGTGAGACTACATGGTCTGCCAAATAGTATAGTTTCATATCGAGACACTAAGTTTGTTGGATATTTCTAGTGCACATTGTGGAAGAAGTTGAAGATAGACTTGAAGTTTAGCTCATCACATCATCCACAAATTGATGGACAGGCAGAGGTGGTGAATAGGAGTTTGGGGAATTTTCTAAGATGCTTGGTTGGAGATAAGCCAACAGGCTGGGATTTGATTTTACCACAGGTAGAATTTGCATAGAATAATTTTGTCAACAAGAGCACTGGTAAATCACCATTCCATATTGTATTTGGAAGTAGTCCCAGAAATGCTTCAAAGTTGAGGAATATAGACAAAGGAGAGATAAGTAGTGTTGAAGCTGAGGATTTTGTAGAACATTTGAAGAACATCCATGAGGAGGTGAGGAAGCACATTACCAAGATGAATGCATAGTATAAAGCTAAGGTAGATGAGAGAAGGAGGCATAAAGAATTTTAGGTTGGGGATGAATTCATGGTTCATTTGCGGAAGGAGCGATTTCCTGTTGGTACATATAACAAGTTAAAAATGAAGAAGTTTGGACCATGTAAGATACTGAAGAAGCATGATTCAGGAAATGCTTATGAGGTAGAATTGCCAACTGAGTTGAATATTTCACCAGTATTTAACATTGCAAATTTGATAGAGTACCGTGAAGGGGGTGTTGAAGGCGAGGTCACAGAAGCACAATAGAGTATTCCAGCTACTACTTCAACTACCAAGGAGATTGAAGATATACTAGATAGTCATGTTGGCAGAAGCACAAGGAACATGACATATGAAGAGTATTTGGTCAAATGGAGAGGATGACCTGTAGAAGATTCATCATGGCTAACAAAGGAGGAGGTTGACCATCTTATTTTTCCTTTTCACACCTGAGATGTGACAGGGTCACTTCTCAAATTACCCTGGGTGTCCTGGATGAAGGGGACTCCCCTTAATACCACAAATACATGATAGAAACAGAGAGAAACAACAGAAATTTGCAAGAACAGAAAATTGGCTTCTTATTGGCTCCACAAATGTGGAATTACAAACTTTAGAATTACAATATCAAAAGCCACACGGGCATCCCTTACAATAATCTGTAGGACAAAGCCTCCAATAACCACCCCAAATTGCCCTAGAAAAGACTACAAGCCTTCCTTAAATAAGCAATTTTCCACTGCCCGAGAAGGTTCCAGAAATCTAGCCATTAAGGCCGACTACCCTTAGCATTTAATTATTTTTCACTTTTATTATAGAAGGGTCAGCTTTAAATATTTACAAAATATGAGATTAGGTAGCCCAACTTCCAGAAGCCATAAATTTTCAACCGTAGCTTCGATTGGCTATTATAACCACTTTTTGGAAAGGGGAGATCGCGATCTATATTGGTTGACACACAAAGTGCTTGTCAATTGGGGGTTCGACCATGATCCGGAGCCTCTAAGGTCCTAAAAATTGAGCTCAAAGGTTTTGCACCCTAAAATCTCAACAGTAAATCCTTAATAACTTCGCCAATATAGATGCTATGGAAATGAAACTCAACTGGCATGCTTATATGACTAAGGTGAAACTTCACCTAAAAAATTAGAACATTCCGAGTTCAAATGGCCAACTTACTAAAAATAGCAAGTTTCCAAAAATAGCAGCTTTGTACAAAATAGCCCTTATTGAATAGAAAACACATATTTTTTTGGGTGATGCAAGATTTCCCTTACACCTAGGATGCTCCTGCATCACCTTAGATGATACTACACTTTCCTTAGAAGCACTTAGAAGAGATTTGAATGAAGAATCTTTTCCATATTTCACTTGGGGAGCACCCCCATCCCCAAAAAATGAGAAAACTCCTTTGCCCTTAACACAACACTATTAAGGAGCAAGGACATCAAGGCTGCTACCTTTATGATTAGGTGGTTCAACCATGAGGTGGATATGCATCAGAGTGCCATCAAGAGATGGAATCAATGTACAAATAGTTGGAAAACAATATTCCAAGTGGTGGGGAAAAAGAGAGCTAAGGACTCAAGGAAAGTTGAATCAGAATTACAGGTAAAATCGTGCCACAACATCAAGTATGATACCTAGGTATTCCATTCTCTGTTAAACCTGACCTTAAAAACATGTGGGATTAGATGAAGAATAAGATAGAAGGGAAGATAAATAAATGGAACAACAGGTTCCTCTTGTTGGCAGGAAGGATCCAAGTTTGTCAAAAGATACTGGTTGCATACCCTATTTACTACTCTTTAGTATAGTTCTTCAATCAAGCTTAGACTCACTTCATACACAAGGTTATCAGGGACTATCTATGGTTGCATGGTAAAGGAAAGAAGAAAACTCATGCTGTCAGATGGGATTGGTGCACTAGGGAAACTGTACAAGGAGGATTATGATTAAAGGATCTTAGATGGAAGGGAATAACACTTGTTGTTAAATGGATAGGTAAATTTTCTCAAGGAAATGAGCCTTGGAAAATCTTGGTAAGACACAATATTAGAAAGGGCACCCCTACCCATGCTAAGCACTGGAAGAATCTTCCACTAATTGATCTCATGGATGGAAAATTCAAAGTGATTGTCTCAGGCTCTGTAGTGTTCCAATCTATATGGAAAGGATGGGAGGAAATACAGTCTAGTGTGATAGGGTCTATCTTATTATATCAAGAGTAGAATGTGTGTGGGGAGAGATCCATTTGGTAGAATATTTACAAGGTTGAAAAACCCTTAGCTCAGTGGCAATGGTACTTTGCTAGGAAGTGGAACTCCTTAGGCATTAGTTACTTTTTAGATATCATTGAGAATGGGAAGTTGATTTCCTGGAATGACCTTGTCTCCAAATTTGATATACCCCTCTCCCAGTGGAGGACATATACCACTCTTAGGGAGGCATGCTTAAATATCAACCTCCCCAAAGATGCCTCAATTGATTCAGACAGAATGGACCTAATCAAGTGGACTGATGGCATTCCACTTTGGAAAACTAAAGCCAAAGTTGTGTATAAGATACATGCAGACACAGATACAATATTTTAGTACCTAAATGTTAAATGGAACCTTAACTTATAATGCACTACATGGAGTAAATAACTTGATAAACTATGACATACCCCTGCTAAACCTAAAGTGCTTTGTTTCATGTGTCATTTTCTTCTGCATAGGTTTCCTATTAAGAAACCTTATGGTAAACCAAATGCCTGCTCCTTCTGCCCTAAACCCAAAAATATCCTGCATATATTTTTTGAATGTTAGTTTACAATAACCATATGGAGCCTATTTGGGATGGATCTAAACATTAAATTTCACATACAAGATATTATTTATGGGAATCTGATGGGACTGGATAAAAGATGTAATATTTTCTGGTCTACTCTTTCCTTCACATTCTATGGCATATATGGAAGTTTAGGAATGATGATATTTTCAATAGTAGGAGTAGAGTTCTTACTGAGTCTATGCGGAGACTCATATCTTTTAATGTTGCCTCACAGGTTACCATGATCATGTAGGTAAAAGAACATCACGCACTAAAAGTGATAAGAGAAGTTAGGAATGTTCTGGAAAAAGAGTAAGTCACATGTAAAATGTCCACCAAAGCTGAAGGGGACTTCAACTAGGAGGTCACCATAGGGCAGATGTTGTAGCAGATCAAGGAATAGAAGTGGCTAACAGAGAAACAAAAATTTATAAGAATTGGGACTGTGCAGGGGAACACCACACGTGTAAAAATATTGGCTGATAAACAAGTGGTAGATAGAAGTGAATCGACAAGATCAGGCCGAGGTCCTGAGGATTAATCTTCAACTGGAACCCCCATCATACAAGCTCCTAGGAACGACTCACTATATCTAACACCTATCTCTATGCACCCTCCACTACCTGGGGAGGCCTATTTATCAAATCCATATAATTTCATCCTCCATGACAATCTAAGACTCAAATGGACAAATCCTTAGCTATCATGGACAACTTGGTTTCCTAGATAGAGGCTGGATAGCAGCAAACTAAAATATATGATTTTGTAAATAGTTTATTTTTTGATTCACTGGTTGATGGATGACTACTCAACTCCCTCCATATGAAAGGGAAGATGTATTATTTTGTAATTTGATGTAAAATCTTGATGATTTCCATAATTAATATACTATAGTTAATAAAAAAAATAACAACAATTCTATGTGTATGAAAATCAATTCTTAATGATAGTGTTCTATATATACAAATTCAGAAATATGATGATCAAAATGATGCTTTCAACAATGCACAGATACATTAGTATGAACTAGAATTAACTCATTAGTAGAGTATCTTACCTGATATTAATCCGTGGAATTAAGGTCATTCCATGCAGAAACTATAGGCTAAATGCAAGAAGTCAATTGTGAAAATTTCTCAGTGAGAGTATGCAAATAACTCATTATATTTTGGTACCCTTCATTTGAGTTGCAACGATTTGGAGAGGCTCTTACTGGGCGTTCCATAGATGGTTGTGAAATATTTGTTGAAAAACTAGGTTTCCACTTCATACTACTCTTATTAGTAGGATATAGTCCTGCCATATAGTTGACAATATCTTCTGCACCTGCTTCTCTATTATTGTTTTCCACCTAAAATACAATGTCAATTTTAACACAATCAGTTCAATAAAAAATTGAAATAACTAACACAATATAAATTGAACCAAAAATCCATACACTTACTCCAAATGTTTTTAGTTTGGATTGCAACCCACCTCGACTAAATGTATATTCAGCCCTCACATTATCTCTTTCTCTCTTTCCTTTGTTTCTCTTTGTCAAATATTCTTTAGAATGCACACTTTCTTTCAATTCCTGCCACTATTTGGGAGATAAAGTGGTGTCAAAAATTTCTTTTCCCACCATGATTGTTTTTCTGTAATTGAATATAAAGTTTTTCATTAGGAGTCTCATCTTGTTCTTGTAACACTAAATCTAGAGATTTGTCCACCACTAGTGTCAAAGGCATTTTCCATTTTTTATATAACATATTTCACATGTTGTGGATCTTTCTCTGCAAAATTTGATTTGCAAATATCCAAATGGGATCTACATCTTACACCTAATTCAGAGGCCCACCTTGCACTATTTTTCCCAATGGGTTCACCATATGTTGATGCCTCAACCAAGAATGGCTTCCTCCCTTCTAATATCCTTTATTTTGCATGTATTTGTAGATCTGTATAAATATTGACTCAATTTCTTTCTTTTAACAAAAGAGGGTACATCTTTTGTTGAATGACTACCATCAAGTGCACTCTGAGGCACATCAGATGAAAGCAGACTCTCTTTGTGACTTTCATTAGGCTGCATATCACCTTGTTCTATATCAGGTTGTGCATCATCACAACTACCTTTTTCACCAAGTACATATTTTGGATCATAAAAGCCTTGGATTTTAGGAGTTGGCAACATTGTATGTTTATTTGCTACTTTTGTTTTCTCTTCATTTTCTCTGCACTATTTTTCTTTCCTAAAAAACCCAAAAAATATATCGTATCATATCATGTCTTATATACATAAATATTTTTCCTATAAAATCTCATTAAATAGTATTAAAAAAATAATATACTACTTAGTGGATTTACAACTTGCCTGTTTGTCAAACCAAGACGTGATAAACATTCAATATTCTTGGCCACACGTTCTTCACAAATGCGTTCATAATCTGTAATAGGAATTTCAGCATTATGATCAATATCATCTAATTTGTGCCTTCAATTCTTTCTCTTCATTTCTTGATGTCCAAAAAAATAATAATGTATAAATTAGCAACTTGATATAGAGATAATTACCATAAAAATTTATTATTCCATCTAGTGTCATTTTTGTTGGTACTCTAAGACTAGCTTGTTCCTTTATATCAACATCTATATTGATATCTTGTAATATCCCCAATAGGGATAATATAAAATAGCAACATTTCCAAAACTAGAGGACAAAACAAATCTGAAACTTTATTTGCATATAAGAAATTCAAGAGAAAACTCAGATTTATAATCATATTACTAATCTAAAGTTTCTGCTGATAGAAATAAATTTCTACGTATCACTGTACATACAAAAAATATGGAAAATCCCTTTGATTCTGCCCAAAAGTTTCAGAAATGCATTACATTGATTTTCTCTTATTTTCCTAAGATAAAGATGATTAAAATATGTAGATTTAGATACAAATATCTTATAATTTGTGGAGGATCATCTCTACTATTAAATAACCAACCATATAAACTCCACTGCCAAACCTTCAATAATTGATAGGAATGTTTCTAGATTGATATATTTTTAACACATGCTCCATCCATCCTCTATTTGATATACTCAAATCCACCATTGAAGAATTCTTTCATAGGAAAATAGGTCACAAACATTTCATGCCACAAAATCCAATGCATTCAACATAAATAAATAAAAAATAAAGAATAATTATATCAATTTCCACAAATGATTAAATCCTAGAGTAACTTAGATAAGCTAATCATATATTACAAATAATCATGTGAAAAAAGACGAGGCTAATGGAGAACAAGACTAGAAAACAAATCTGCCCTAATATGTAACAAAACGTAAAGTAGAAGAAAAAAATTAAACAAAATTAAACATTCAGTTTGACTTGTGATTGAATAAGTCAAACTGAATGTGTGTATATAGGCATGGACTTTTCAACTTTAGATAAAAAAAAATTCTCATTATCAGTGCAAGAAAGATCAAAGATGATGAGCATAGAAGAAAGATAATACATTAAAAAAACAATTATACCCTTCAACTCACATGAGTAGAATTCATCATTGCATATTATTTGAAGTTAAACTATGTATTGGTTCACATTAAAAAGAAACCTACAATATCTTCAATTATTACACCCAAGCAATATTCAGATCTACTAAATGAGAAAATTCTGCAACAAACATTATAGATTTTACATGCAAAACTCATATAACCTACATATATGGTACACAAATTTCCACAGTTGAAG
>MU227200.1:4808459-4826888 GCA_018584345.1 Thuja plicata | reverse complement strand
TATATATATATATATGAAAACATATTGATATTGCATCCTAATTTATATATGAAAACATATTAATATTACATTCATATACCAAATTTATTCAATATTAAAGCTTTGAAATAGGTATTAGTTTGAAGGCTCATATCCTTAAAACATAAAATAGTCTTAAAACAACATAAAAGTATTAAATAAAAGGTCATAAAATCAGGCTCATCAATAATCATCTGCATTGCTAGCAAGATCAGAATCATGATCACTCATGTCTGCATCTGCTTGATTTTCTTTCTCATCCTAATTTGTGACATACAATACATTCTCTCTTAATTTCTTTATTGGTAATAAAGATCTCTTCTTCAAATAGTCTCTCGTTGTCTTCATCCACTTCAAATTTTTCTTGTAAATTAAAATATTCTCCATCAGACATTACATCAAAAAATTCCTTGAATTTTCATTTCAAACAAGATTCTGTTTTAATGACATATGACCAACCTGGGCTTCTTACATCATCAATTAGAAATGATTGATTAATTTGAAGAGGAGAAACAAATGGCTCATTTGTCTTTGATAAAAATTGTTGTGTATTTGCACTTATAAATCCATACTCATCAACTTGTAATGCAAATGGTCAGATCCACTTACATTTTAATAATATAGGATTGTTTTCACCAAAATCCACTTGAATAATTTCTTGTATGAATCCAACACAATTTTTTTTCTCAAATTCATGAAGAAATTCAACACTAACAACACAATCACAATTTGTCTTTCCTTTGTCATTTTCTTCCACTCATAAATGACTACCATAGGTCCACATTCCACTAAAATGCATAGCCCATATATATGGAGCTTGTGAAAGCTCACTTTCCTCTATTGTTATATCTTAACCTTCATCTTTTGCATCACTGATTGCATTACCAATCCATTCTTCAAATTTAGGAAAAGAATCACCTCTAATAAAATCATAATGCCTGTGCTTTTGAGATCGATTTTGCAGCCAAGTTTTATTCTCTTCTCATATTCTATACATAAAATAGTGACGTAAAAATAGTAATATTAATAATATAAATGTGTAAATACAATTGAGTAAACAAATTTACCTGCGTCACTTGTAGAATGAATATGTGTTTTGAAGAATAAAGGTATGTGTTGCAATTCGTTCTTGATATAAGAGCTTGAAGTGACATCTATTTCCTTCTAATACTTCACCTACAACTCTCTCATCTTCATCATCATCCCATCCATGTAGATTGACATTTTTAAAATCCTTCACATATTCTGTGTGAAACCCCATGTCCTCTTGCATTGAATATCCCTCAGACATGTTGTCTTCTAGTTTTTCCCTAGTACAGACAAATTTTTCCAAAACCTTCATATATCGTTCTATAGGATACATCCATCTCACTCTTACTGGGCCACAATGCTCAAGTTCATATTATAAATGTATCAAAAGATGCATAGAAATATTAAACATTTTTTTTGGAAACTCTTGTTCTAATAGACAAAGGACTTCAACAACATCCTCTCTCAAACTATCAAAGTTCAAGGGATCTAATACATGTAAACTCATCCTCTTTAAGATTAGGCCCAACCTTATAATTGTTATTCTTTGCCCATTTTCCAAAATTGACATTGTGTGTGTATTTGGGTACCTGATAAAAGAGACACAACACATCAATAAGTCATTGCATTAGTGTAAAAAAAGGTTAGATAAACATACAAAACCCACTAATATCAACCTATTTCCTTCTAACTAGGAAGAGTATGATTAGTAACATAATAGCCCTTAGATTATGCTACAATTTGTGACATATATGATCTAGCGTGAAGGATTTTAATTTAAAAACAAGTTAAAAATATGAGAAAGCATGCATCCTAGCTTTAATAATGGAAATAAGAACAATGCAAAAGCATAAATTAAGAAGTGAAATGTGAGTCTAGGATTAATTTAACAGTGTAACAATGCATTTGTAATCTAGGATGAAGGCTTATTTGCTCTCAAAAATGACTTCTATTTATAGAAGAATGAGAGAGAGAGAGAGGGGGGACAAGGTGAATTAATGAGTTAAGGGACTCATTAATAGAGGTGTAAGAACCATTAATGCCCAAGGCATTAATAAGGCATGAAGGAGACATAGGCTTAAGACATCTTCATTAATAAGGCATTAATGAAATCCTTAAAGAAGCAAGGGAAGGGTGTAAGAGGGTGGCTTGAGAAGGTGGACCTTAAGGAAGTCAAGCTTGAGAAAGTGGACTTTCTTAAGTGGGTTGAGTTGCTAAGCATTCCTTAATGGAATGTGACAACATTAGGAGGTGGGCTAGGGTAGAATTAGGATTAGGATTAGATTAGCAAGGGTGAATGGGTTGAGAAGGGTTAGAACCTAGGGTAGAAGTGGTTGAGAAGGGTTAGGTTGGGGTTTGAGGGAATATTAATTAAATGAATTAAACTTATTTAATTCATTCAAAAATAGGAACTTAATTATTTAAACAATTTAATTGCTTTTTAATAATTAGGGGACTATAGCCATTTTAATTAAATTAAATAGGCTAGGGGAATGGGTTTTTTGCAAGTGGGTAATTGATTTAGGGATTTATTTAATTCCTTTATAGTTAAATACTATAGCCATGTTTGAATTTGATATGATTTAATTAGTTTGAATTGATTTAAATTATATGGCTATAATAGTTAATATAATTCAGTGATAAAAATCACCTAGGACATTAAATTGATTCGAAGAATTATGCCAAGCAGTAACAGGGTCATTTGGACATAATCGAGGATATGAACACACCTAGGGAAAATAGGTTCCATAGTTGGAACAGACCAAATTCAGGTGGTTACATTTGCCGCTCTTTGAATTGATGTGTGATCAGCGCATTGATTCAAAGAAAGTTTTTGATTTTGACTTCAAAAAAATTGAGAATTCTGTTCTTGGTTGTCGAACAAAATGTTGATGAGATCAGTTTCGCACTTGATCAAACCAAACTGATGGAATTGATTTTGAACTTGGTTGTCATCCAAAGATTAATAAAAGATTTTAAAGATACCAATTCTGAACTTGGTTGTCATCCAAAAGGTCAGTATGAAGCTGCCAAGAGCTTTAATAAAAATCTTCTAAAATGAGAAAACATAAGATATCCAACTCATGAGAACCAAAGCTTTTTATCCAACAGTTTTGACTTTAGTTAAGGAAACTGTTATGCCCCTTAGTTTGATAACAAAGTTATTTTGATATTGTTTCAAGCAAAAATTTAATTGATGATAGTGTGATCATGCCCCCTCGAGAATGAAATTGAAGGAAAAGAATAAAATCCCTCAGTTGAAAGAACACATCACTTGCAGGAAGTAGTTAGGGCAAGAAAGAGTGGAGTAGAAGAAGGCGTGTTTAAAAATAAGCGCATGACTACCAAGTTAATTATGTGAAAATGGGAGTGATAAGACTGATAAAATGATGTTTAGACCAAGATGTATGATAAAATGTGCAATATTGACCAATGTTTGGAATAAATGAAGCAAATTTGTAATTTTTGAAACTGTCGCAAAAATGACATTGTGCTACTGAAAATATCTTAGGCACCTTCGATTTGGTTCCCAATTGAGAAAAAGGAGAATAAAAATGAATTTGTAATTGTCCAGGAGTAGTTTTGGAACTCCTAAATGTCTCAAAAGACCCATATAAGCCTCCAAAATTACCATTTCACTATTCATTTTCACTTTCCTCCATAGGATTTTAGAGAGCTCTACAGAGAAGATGGTAGTCCCTGTGAGGAAGCACCATTTTGACATGAGCCATTGACATCAACGTCCAACCAACTACCCACTATCGGTAAGTGCTCGATAAACTACCCTGTGAATTTTGCAAATTTCAATTTCATGCATTTTTGTGATTTTTAGAGCTAGTTGAATTTAGGATCGCATCCAGGATTCTGGATCGCATCCTGTCAATCCCGTGTCGCATTCGGTTTTTCCTGGATCGCATCTGGTTTTTCCAGATTCCTATGTCGCATCTAGTATTTCTCAGATCGCATCCAGTTTTAATGCTTTTGTCTTATTTTGAGTGAAAATCCATCAGTGGATCGCATCCCATTTTCTTAGGATCGCATCTCGCGTTTAGGATCGCATCCTGTATTTCCAGGATCGCATCCGGTAAATGCAATCGCATCCTATATTTCTAGGATCGCATCTAGTAGAAAACTTAAAATTTTAATGTGTTTGATCTGTTTGCATCTTGTGAACTTGGAATTACTTAGTTGTTTAGGAATCTGCCCCTGTGTTGTAGATAGGATACTGATGTATAGCCATTTGTGTCTAAAACAGGCCCAGTTTGAGGTAGTCACATTTTGTGGCACTTACCCTGCGTGCATCCTTACATTGTTGGGATGTTTATCAGATGACAAGCAGATGACTGTGGTCTGATGTGGATTACGGTCCTTGATAGGTTTACCCGAGATCGGGGTAAACCGTGGGTTATTGACTGCTTTTGCTGAGAGATGGAACTCATAGCACAACACCTTCCATTTAATTATAGGAGAGATTACTATGACCCCAAAGGATGTTTGGAGGATACTTTGTGTACCTATGATCGGTCATGAGGTACAATTTGAGTCAACGGTGGCTGTTGTGATTGGTGCTGCACGGAGATATTTTCAGGATGATACTATAGACCGGAGATATTTATCATGGGACTACATGGTCGATCATTATGATCAATTATCTATTTATCTAGCAGGTCTGGTAGGTGGCATCCTCATGCTAGATAGGGGCCAGCATAGATTTATGGTTGGCTGGGTAGATATGATCGAGCAGATGGTGACCCGCCATCAACGATTTGCTTGGGGGAGCTGTATCTTAGCTCACATGTACAGAGAGCTCCATGAGATTGTATATCATTATACCCGTAGTATGACTGTGGGGATTCTTATTCTTCAGATCTGGGCCTGGGAGCACATCCCTATGACATGGTCAATTTTTGATAGGCAGAGGGCACCTGAGCAGCCCTATATATATGTATGCAGGACTTCTATAGTAGCCCCATCTAGGAAAGATTGAGTATTGGCACCGATTATTTGATGACATGATAGAGGTCATATGGTGACCATACCTAGATTGTGAGGTGTGGACTTCTGATGCCCGATAGGTGCCATTTTTGTGTCAGAGTAGATATCTCATTGGGAGGACCAGGTACGTCATAGAATGGTTCCTCATCACTAGAGTATTGAGGCAGTATGGTCAGCGGGAGGGCTGGACAAAGGATGTTGCAGTATATGCCCACACCAGAGATGAGACACCTTTATGGGGGCACAGTTGACATATGAGACTGCACATCAGAAGATCTGAGACATAGTAGCAATAAATTGGGATCTTCATCCCAATGTAGAGGACGTAGGTATATCTAATGGTTATGTTGCTGAGAGGCTCTAGTACCCATTTCCCCGATTCACTATTCCAGAGGAGGTCATCCCAAGTATAGAGGAGCCACTAGACTATGATCCTGATGAATGACCACTCAAGGGTAGAGGAGGTGCACAAAGAGATAGGGCTTCTAGGAGAAATGGAGGTCATTATGGTGGTAGGGATGGTGGTAGAGATGGTGGGTGTCCTCCTCCTGATGATGGGCATGATGGAGATGACAGGGGTGGTGGTGGAGAGGCAGTGGATCTAGGTGTAGCCAGTGGTAGTGGGAAGGGCAGACAATAGAGATTCAGATTTGTGGCCCCTCAGAGAGATACTGGCCCATTGCTAATAGCAGAGCAGTAGAAACAGAGGCGACAGGGAGCCCAGGAGTAGGATCCAGGTAGAGACAGAGATCCATTATCCAGATGTGAGTAGGAGAGAGAGAAACTCCATTCCAGGATCACAGCTTTAGAGGCTAGGGTTACTACTGCTGATGCTTTACTGGCAGATAGGGATTTACAGCTGCAGAGACTAAGGGCAGAGAGGGATCTACAGGCACAGACAATAGTCCATTAGGGACAGAGGGCTACATATTATTACACCATGTATCATGCAGTTGTTCTAGAGGGGCAGAGAGCACCTTCATTTTCTCGAGTGGCCCAACAGTTAGAGGGGGCCATGCCTCCTCCAAAAACTCATTTTGCACCACCTCCTCCTCCTCCTCTTGACCAGGGAGAAGGGGCAGAATAGAGTTGATTTGTATCATTTTGTATGACATGTATATTTTGAGATCATATTTGTATATATGGATCCTATTGAGATCCCCTTTTATGTATATCTGGATCCTTCTAAGATCTATTTTTGTAGATGACATTCATACATATATATCTGATTCATTTTGGCACACAGATACATTGACACTCTTTATGCTCACTGATTCACTGATACTCTTTATACTCTTTATATTTGGTCTGTACCATGTGATGATGATATATATATCTAATGCAGTTTCTTGATTCTGACATGTTTCATGAGTTCTTTTTCCTCTCATAGATGTGGTAAATGTATCTTTTGCACATGTGATGATATCTTGGTCGCTTGATGAGTTAGTTTGTAGATGATAACATCATTTTTGTAATTGGATGTGATTAGTCATTACTGATATAAATATGTTTTAAATGATACTTATGTGAAAATGCAAATGTATGTTTCTTTTGATTTTCCAGTTATGCAAAATAGATGTATGGATGCACTTAGGATGAAAAAGTAAAAATGCAATACATAAATGCTTTATTTTTGTATTTTCCAGTTTCTGCTTTTCAACGAATGCAAAATGTATGCTATGGATGTGCAATGATATTTGATATCAGTAATGTAGATGATGTAATTAACTTTATTATTAGAAGAAGATAGAAACCATTTTTTAGTACAAAATTCCTTATGTTGTTATGTCTTTCATAAATGCACCATGCAATCTCTAAATGCAGCTATATGCAGACTCTTAGGACTTGTCACTGATTAGCAAATATTTACAACATTTTTATCATCATTGGGAACTTTGTGGAATGGACCACCTGCTAGTAAAACCATTACTAATACCCACTGATATTATGATAATATGAATACTATGTTTTATTGAAATGTCAAAAATAGACTTAGGCATCAAGGCATAGAAACCAGGATAACAAAATAGTCACCTTCCTTTTAATATACCAGATTCTAATTAAGGAAAGATATTGGACCCGCAATGACCTTGAAAATTTATATCCTTTGGTACATTATGATTCATATACATTAGTGAGAATCTAGATCTAGAAAACAGATAAGGAAATTGTTCCAACCTCACCGTAGTTTATACATAACGAAGATCAAGATATATGCGGCTATCCACACATAGTGGCAACTCTTACCATAAACATCCAAGTTAGGTAAAATTTATAGGATCATTTGAAACAATCACAATATGCAGAAAATCAAGAAAACATTATGCCCCCAATCCTTGCGACTCTTTGTCTTTGCGCAGACGTCATTGAGTAACTAAGAAGATGTAACAAATCATCAATTGTGAATCAATCAAATAAAATTCATAATTACTTAAATGCCCCTAGTTAAAAACATCATTAGGACATAAAATAATCATAATCAAACCAAAAGCAAACTATGTGTTTAAGTAGTACTTGTTCATTCGTATGTCAAACACAATAAAGATTCATCAATTAGAAAATCAAGCAATATGGTGTTCCATGTTTGTGCATTGATAGGATAATGCATTCTTGTTTGCGATCCAGTATAGCTTTGTAGGATCTTTGTTAATGTAATTGTTGTGTCTAATGTTTTTGAAAAGATACCCCTATTTTAGAAAGTGACATTGTTTTGCATGTATCAAGAAACATTATGTTCGTGAGGCAAACCATCCTAGAGAAACTTAGCAACCATAACCTACCATACTAGCAAAGATACCCCCAGTGCAGAATGACTTATTCCTAAGATGTAAAGATAGACAAATCCCAAGCGAGGACAATATAGTCACGTAGGAAAATGTAGTCAGCATATGAGCACAGGCAAAATTATGAAGGCCTAGTATTAGTAGTGTATTGATAGATGGAGCACAAAACACAAGTGATGCATGATTGCTAGTTTTTCACCACTTGGAAAGATCTTTTTCTTTCTTTTTTCTACCAAGATGCCTATTTTACCAGCGCTCATCAAGGAACTTTTCTCCTTTTCAATTTTTTTTGCTATTTTTTCTTTTTTGAATGTTTTTGTAGTATCAAGGTGCCCGTTTACCAGGTTTTCACCAATGATACCCCTTTTTGAAGGATGTTTTCCATTGTTTTTGGATTTCTTCAGGATCAATTTTCTGAATGTTTTTGGTATTTTGCAAGAACTATTTTTCATACAGGCTCTGCTAGCCAAACATTAAGCGTAGAACCACTTCAAATGTAGAGTGTTGATAGGATCTGGAAGAATGTCTCCTTCAGGTGTAGCTAACTAATAAGCTCCAGTCCCAAAAGTAGCAGTGATAACATAAGGTCCCAACTAGTTAGGTTCAAAATTTCCTTTCTGCTCCCTGTTAGGCTAGTTTTTAGGATTCTCCTTGAGCACAAGATCTCCTACTTCAAATTTGTGTGGCTTTACCTTTTTTTTGTAACCTTTGGACATACATGCTTGATACACTTTTAGGTGATCAAACATTTGTTGTCTGCGCTCATATAGTAGGTCCAGAGAATTCACCCTATTTATGTGGTATTGCTCATTAGTAACAAGACCTTGTAAAGATATTCACAAAGATGGGATTTCAACCTCAATAGGTAGTACTACCTTAGTGCCATAGACTAGAGCAAATGGCATGGCTCCAGTTGGTGTTTGGATGCTTGTTCTGTAGGCCCATACTGTCAGATTCAGTTGTAGGTGCCAGTCTCTACCAGACTTGCTCATAGTTTGGTGTAGGATCTTGAGAATATTCTTGTTTGATACCTCAGCCTATCCATTACCTTGAGGATAATAGATTGAGGAGAAATTTTAAGTAATATGGAACTATTCACAAAGGTCATCAATGTCTTGATTTCTAAATTGGCCCCCATTATCTGTTACAATTGAAGAGGGTATCCCATATCTACAAATAATGTAGTTTAGAATGAACATAGCCACCTGTTTACTGGTGGCTTTGATTAGCGGCATGGCTTCGACCCACTTCATGAAATACTCAGTGGTAGTAATGATAAACTTGTGTCCATTTGAAGAGTTGGGATATATTTGTCCAACCAAGTCAAAGGCCCATTGCTGAAATGGCCAATGTGTTATGAAAGGTATAAGTTCTCTGGCAGGGGCATGGATAAGGTTTCCATGTGTCTGACATTTAAGAAATGATTTTGAAAATTGAATAGCATCTTTCTCCATGGTAGGCCAATATTAGCCCACTTTGAGTAGTTTTTTGGCTAATCCACATATACATTCATGGACATATTTTAATGCTAGATCAGACTCGTTGAGTTCTAAACACCGAAGAAGTGTACCATCAAGACCGCGTCGATATAGGTTTTTAGTTATGAGGATGTAATGTGATGCTATCCTAATCAGGGATGTTTTCTCATTTCTAGATAGATTGGTGGGAATGGTTTGGTCAGAAAGGTAAGCAATGGTACTGGCATATCGAGATTGATTTGGGGTATTCAAGGTATATATTATCTAGTATACAGGGTTAGCAAAGGTAGGATAGGATATTTCTTCCACCAAGAAGTCATAGCGGAATTGATGCTCTTCTAGTTGTAACATGGATACCAAGGTAGCCATAGCATCTGTAGCTTTGTTTTCTGACCTTGGTATCTATTGGAAGGTGACAAAGACAAAGTATTTGTTCAGATCATCAACTAGTTGCTTGTAGGGCATCAACTTTTCATCTTTTGTTTGATACTCCCCATTGACTTGATTGATAATTAGTTGGGAGTCACCATACATGTGTAACTCAATGATCTTCCATTCCATAGCTAGCTTGAGGCCATTGACCAATGCTTCATATTTTGAGATATTGTTGGTGCATGGAAACATTAATTTGTAAGATTTGGGAATCTTGTATCCTTGTGGAGTTATGAAGAGGACCCCTGCTCCAGATCCTTGTTGAGTGAATGAACCGTCAAAGTACATTTTCCAGGGATGTTCAGTGAGATGCATGATTATTTCATTAGGGAATTCAATTAGTAGAGGTTCATCATCCTAGAGTGGTGAATCAGCTAATTAATCTACAAGTACCTATCCTTTGATAGCTCTCTATTCTACATTTTCAATGTCAAACTCACTTAGAATTAGGACCCATTTTTTCAAACATCCTGTTAATGTTGTTCTACTCAAAAGGTACTTAAAGGATCGATCTTAGAAATGAGCTTCACTGTATGAGAGAGCATGTAGTGTCTCAATTTTTGTGATGCGAAGACAATTGCTAAGCATGCTTTTTCAATAATGCTATAATTGAGCTCATAAGTGACTAGTGTTCTACTAATGTAGTAGATAGCTCATTCTTTCTTTGTTTCATCTTCTTGAGCCAGTAATACTCCTAAGGATGTAGTTGTAGCTCAAATGTATAGGAGTAAGGGTTTTCCTTGAATAGGCTCCATAAGAATAGGTGGAGAAGCTAGGTACCCCTTCAATTCTCTAAAGTTTGCTTCACAGTGTTCATCCCATTTGAAGGTAACCCCCTTTATGTAGTAGTTTGGTAAAGGGTTGTGCCCTATCTACAAGTTGGGACATGCATATCCTAATAGACTGGAGTCTCCCTAGTAGCATCCTCATTTGGCTGATGTTACATGGAGGAGCCATCTCTAGAATAGCCTTTACTTTGGTAGGATCTACCTCGATTCCTTTTGTAGATACTATGAATCCTAGGAGCTTCCCTGATTGGACCCCAAAGGCACATTTCTTCGAGTTGAGCCTAAGTTGGAACTATTCCATTCAATCCAATATCTTTCTTAGGTCAGCAATGTGAGTACCTCTCTCCTTAGATTTAGCCAATGTGTCATCGACATAGTCCTCCATGTTCTTGTGCATCATTTCATGGAATATTGTTGTCATAGCTCTTTGATATGTTGCACCAGCATTCTTTAGCCCAAATGGCATGAAATTCCAATAAAATGTCCCCCATGTGCATGTGAATGTGGTTTTCTCTTGATCCTCAGGGGCGATCTTGATTTGATTATAGCCTGAGAATCCATCCATTAATGAATACATCTGAAAGCCAAATGTAAGGTCTATGATCATGTCAATGTTTGGTAGAGGGAAGTCATCCTTTGGACATGCTTTGTTTAGGTCTCTGAAGTCTGTATAGATCCTGATAGATTTATCAGATTTAGAAATGGGGACCACATTAGAGATCCACACTGCATAGGCAATGACTCGAATAAATCCAGCTTTCAACAACTTTTCTAGTACTATTTTTACCAATAATGCAACATGAGGATGCATTTTTCTAAGTTTTTGTTTAATGGGCTTGATCCCAAGAGCTATAGATAAGTGGTGCATGATGAGATTAGGATCTAGCCTTGGCATATCAGTGTAAGACCATGCAAAGTTGATCTTATTCTCCTTCAGGAACTCTGTGAACTGTACCTTCTCTTCTTCTGATAAGGATTGTGCCAAATGAACTATTTGAGGATTTTCAATGGTGCCCAAGTTTACTGGCTGTGTTGGTTCAATCAATACTGAAGATCTTCCCTGAAAGTGTTCTGGGAGGATATCAAGAGTCTCATCCTTTGGCACCTTGGAGAGGTTTTCACCATTGGATACATCTTTTTTCTTTACTATTTTGGGATCTAGTACTGTCATAGAGTGGTTTTCACCATCAGTCAACTTTTTCTTTTTATTATTCAGTTTGTGACTAAGAAACTTGATATCCTCCTGTGACATGTTCTCGCTCCTTGCATTGGTGGAAGAAGGGTAAGGTTCACAAGCATTGAGATAACAAGATAGAGAGTGGTCATTGGGAAAGTCAAGGATAGGACTAGGATCTATTTCAGTCCAATCAATTAGGTCTAGAAGTACCAATGTTAGGGAGTCAAATTCTGGGAAGGACAACATCGTTTTAGCATCAAGACCATTAACTGACATGACACAGTCTGTTAAGTTAGTTTCTTTGATATTTAGATCAATAAGAGTGAGATCATTGTTAAAAGGGTCATTGTTAGTCATATGGGGATCGAACTCTAGTGACTCATCAATAGAAATCTCATCATCATCTCTCTGTAAAAGGAGGCTTCTTGCTTGAAGCCTATGAAATTCTTCTAGACTTATATATTCACCAGTGTCTCCATCAATGATCGGGGGAATGAACTCTTCTTCTACTTTAGGAGGATCACTATCATTGAGAGTGTCAGATCATTTGCTAGGAGCTAAGGGAGCCACAAACATGTGGATTGTATCTATCCCAATATCTTTAGAGGCAATAGATAGTCATTCCCATTCATAGTCATGAGAGTCCGTGACATCATCATCAGATCTATTTAAATATTCAGCAATGTTTATTTGATGGACTTGGTTAGCTACTTGTAGATAAAAGTGGGGTAGATTGAGGACATGTGAAATTGTGACCAACTACCCCTAGTTAGGATGTAAATTTTGTGGCTAGGGTATCTCTTGAGTAATTATTGCTATGGTGTCTCCTACCTCTTGAATGGGAGGTTGTGCTAGAAATGGAGTGTGAAGATCCTGTGATACCTCAAAGCTAGGTACGTAGCATTCTCCTTGGTAGTTGGGGTCTTGTGCACCAACATGTAGCAATATTTCATAGGACCATTGCTCTAGCTCATCTATTTCATTAGTCCCTTTATTTGAGTGTGGACCCTCTATTGGAGCGGGTTTATCAGTTTTAGTTTTAAAACCAAGTCCTATTTTATCTATGGTGTTGCGGAACTCCATGGGTATAGGTTCAATGATCCCTCATCCTATGTCATTTAGAGGTCCTTTTCCTTTGTATCCCATTTGTGTGAGGAAATAATATCCCTTTCCATATTGTTATGGGGATATTTTCACATGTTTGACCTCAGATTCCACCGGTTCTCCTTTGTAAAGCCAATCCAAGACTGCCTATTCTTCTATGTTATCTGAAGAAGTTGTGGATGCCTTTATCATGTCAGTTGCCTTGTGTACTTTTGGCTCTTTGGATGCTGCAGGTGTGAATGTTGATGAAGGTTTTCTATAGGATCTTGGTTATACCAGAAGTTCTGTCATTGAGGGGGTCAGGTCCAGCTTGTACTCTCCCATACCTGTTGCTTCAAGTTTCAAGGTTTTTCTAAAACTCTTCATAACCATGTCCTTGGTAGTTTCAAGAGAAACTGCATCCATAACTTCTTTGTTGTGTGGGATCATGCTACCTGCTTTGATATTGTTGCAAGTGTAGTTAGCATCTACAAGAATCGTCACTTCCACCCCATAATGTGGGAATTTTCTACATTGGTGATAAGTGGACGGTACAACTTGCATTTCATGAATCCATGGTCCTAGTAGGATATTATAGGCCAATGGTAAATCTAGAACTTGACATATGACATTCCTCTCAATCGGTTTGACTCTGATAGGTAAAGCAATAAGACCCCTGGAGTATCTTTCTTCCTCATCATAAGCTTTGATGGTTATCTTGTTTCTAGTGTCAATTGTTTTTTTTGAGAGACCTAGTCTCCTGATGAGATCTAGTGTACAGATATTCAATCCTACACCTCCATCTATCAATACGAGTCTAACATGGGATTTATGAATAAGGACTTCGATATGGAGGGGTTGATTGTGTGGATGGGTCAATGACTTGTCATCCTCTTCAGAAAAGGAGAGGTAGTGTGGCGCTGAGATGTGATTGACCATCGCTTGAAACTTGTCTATGTCAATTCATGTAGGGCTTGTTCTAGGATTTCCCTATGTACTATGGATATCTTGAGCAATTCAAAAATAGAAATTTTGGCAGAGGTTCATTGCAATTGGTCTACAAAGTCATATTTTGCTCCAGGGATAGTGACCATGTGTCTTGTTTCTGATTTAGGAATAGTTACAATAGAAACCTTGGATGTTAACGTTGATGTTGGTTTTGGAGGTCCTTTGATTGTAACCTATGCTTGGCTTTGTGTTACAACATTTGAGTGGGATGAGGCACCTTTAATTGTGATCACATTGACAGATTTAGTTTTAATGTTGAGCATATTAATCACATTATCACTTTTGGAATAGGTGTAGTTTACCTCATTACCCTTCCCTTTGGATGTTTCTCCTTGATTGTAATTAGAAAATGGTTTTTTGAATGTTGTATGATCCTCATTGGTAGTATATCCATCTACTTTTATCTTACCTCCTTCGATGAGGTCTTTGATGACATGTTTAAGTTTGAGACAATTATTAGTCTTGTGTCCCTTGTTTTTGTGGAAGACACAATAAGAGTTATCATCCCACCACTTGGGCTTGACAATTGGTTCCCAAGGTTTAGAATCAGGAATCGTAAGAAATTTGTTATCCACCAATGTTTTTAAAAGGGTCTCAAGAGTCTCCCCCAAAGGAGTGAATGTTCTTTGGGGGTTTGAAGTCCATGTTTGTTCCTTTTTGTTATCATTGTTCGCTTTGGGAATGGGAGGTGTTACCTTAGCATCTTTGCTTGCTTGCATGCCATTAGTTAGATTGAATGCCTTGGGTTTAGGATTAATGATAGAGGCATCAACCACTCTATCATTAACAACATTCTTGCTTTGTTTCCACCATTTAGGCTTGGAGTTGGAGTTGTTGGATTTGTTTTCATTTTGGAGGGTGATTTCTCCTCTTTTAACTATGACTTCCTCAATACGGAGGGCATTTTTAATCATTCTATCGAAGCTAGGAGATTCTTGCATTTGTAGAGCATAGCTCAATTTAGGCACTAGATTTTTAATTAAGATTTCCATCTTCTCTATTTCAGGAATGACACTTGAATATCATGCAAAAATCTTCCTCCATATTTGTAGGAAGTGTGTGAATGATTCTCTAGTTCATTGTTTGGTGTTACATAGGTCCATCATAGTTACATCATATTGGATGTTGTAGGAGTAATGTTGAATGAATTATTGGATTAAATCCTTGAATGTCTTGACCTTAGGGTTTAGTTTTGAGAACCATTCCATGGCATTGCCTCCTAGACTTCCTAGAAACAGTTGCATGAGGTATGTGGGTTCGTGCATGTACTCGATGCTTAGAGCGCAAAATTCTCGTACATGATTGTGGGGGTCAGTTTCTCCCATGTATTTGTCATACTTTGGTCTTGCTACATTGGGAGGAAATGGGACCATAGTGATACTCTTTTCAAAAGGAAATGGACAAATGGCGTCCAAAGAATATTTTGTTTTGGGTTTCTCTTTCTCCTATTTGAGATTTGTGAGCTTCGTTTGCATTAGATTGAGCTATTTTGTGAGAATAGATATCAGGTTTGGTACCTCCTTTTCTTCAAGATTTTCTTCATTATAATCCTTGGGTAACTTGACACTTGAGGATGCTAGATGGAGGAAGTATTTTTCTTTATCGTCACCAATTATCCATTCCAATAGCTTGTGGATCCATTTACTTTGTTTGAGTTTTTCGTATTCGTCTTCAGGGATCTCCTCTTCACTGTCTGAGCCAAACGGATTATGTTCAAACTTGGGTGTTTCTTCCTCTTCTGTGCCTTCGGATTGTGTGTGTTTTCCATCATTATAAATCTCAAAAGCCTTACTCTATTTGTTAGTGTTGCTATCCATTTGAGGGGAATCTAGATCGAGAAGGGAACTGCGAAATGTTTCTCCTTGAAAGTGTGGTGTTTTAGGAGGCATTTCTAATCCTTTAGTTGTGTACTAGTTGCATCTTGTGTTAACCATAAAGTTTGTTTCTCAACTTTGTTAATGTTTCCCAATAGTGCAAGTAAGGATTTCAGATCATTCAAGTGGGCGTGTCTAGGTAAAATTAACTATTTTTTGGTGGATGTAAATGATTCCAGCATCAGAGGGTTAGAATGTCCTGATAGTGAGCTGGGAACTAAGTTGTTGATAGAAAGTGGGTAGACCACACGTATTGAACTGATCATGAAAGACTTACTAAGCATGCAAGGTAGATGTTTCAAAAGCATTTTGAAAATACATCAGGGAGACTAGAAGAGACAATAGGAACCAGCTAAAGAGAAAAAAGGGTATCCTAATCAACTGAGACTTCCTAAGAAAAACTCCTACAAGTACCCACTGTCCTGAATGCGAGCCTCTAATGGTACTAGATGCGAGCCTAGAATCTGGATGCTACTTCTTGCTAACCAAACGTGATCCTAAATACCAAATGCGATCCTAAACACTAAATGCGACTTGGGAAATATAGGATGCAATTTTATGATGTCTTTGTCAGTTTGGGTCAGTTTTGAAAAGTTTGTTTTTGAAGTGCGTAAAGTTGCTTGTTTCCAGATTGCATTAAGAGGTGTCGGAAGGTGTGAAAAACACTTGTACTCCAGGGTTTGAAATTTTTTGATTGTTTTGAGGAGCTTATCTTTTTAATGATCTTTTGAACATGTCAAATATTTTTGCATTGTTAAGAGGGTGAAACAAACACTCATCTTTTACTACTATCTAGGTGGAGGATGAAAATCTTTGCTCATTGACTTAGGTACACACTCAAATGCTAATCAGAATACAGCCATCACCAAGCACACAATGACTCCAGTCATAATGTTGTATTAGCCGACTCCAAATGCAAGTGAGGGCACAATATGACAAGTGTCTTGGGGTAATTAATTTTTTCCTTGTACAAAGATTATCACCCTTTCGGGGATGAATCGAGAATACTTTCAGTTGAAGTTGTTGTAGATTATTGGGCAATCCATTTGAAACTATCCCCCATAGAATTGCACAAAGTAAAATTTAGGCATATAGCCCTATGAGTACCTAAATATATGTAGTCTCACAAGCAAGATTCAAGTGGCTCCGCTCTACATATACCCATATATGTTCAAGGAATGATGTCAAAATTCCAAGAACAAAACCAGTTCTGTCTTTCGAGACTTTAGCCTACGAGGAAGCAACTATTTATAGTGAGTTGCAAGGGTCAGTGTAAAACCTGTCCTCACTTGGGTCATTCCCGACAGATTTTTTCCTCAACCGGCAGGCCCTCTACTGTTTAAATATATGTAACCAGGATTGGCAAGCTTTGGATGTCTGGATTTCTGATTCTTCCAAAGAAGAAGAGCATACTCTCCTAATCTAAGCCATTTTCTCCCAAAACACTCAAAGAAAAGTTCATTCCTTCAAGCTATGTTGAGCTTGATTTAGTTGTTCCTATTTTAAAGAAAATAGGATGCTTAAAAGGGAAATTTTTCCTTGTTCAATTAACCACAATATTTAATGATTTGTTTTGTTCAATTTCTGATTCCAAAAGAAAATTATACGATTGAACTTGTTCTTTGAACCACAATATTTAGTGCTTTGTGTTGTTCATTTACTATTTTCAAATTTAGACAATGTGTTTTCTTTGTTCATTTACCCCCAATTTCATCACAAATGATAAGACAACGTCTGACTTTTTGATTTTCCTCAAGAGGAAAAGAGCATATTATCTGGTTGTTTTAGCAAGTGTGTAGAAATGGTCTTAAGTTTGGAAAGCAAGTAAATAGAAGTCAATATGGGGGGTTGGCAACCTGTAAAACTGAGTTAGTATGTGTTTAGTTCAACTCCCATGAAAATCTCCAAAAACAACTTGCAAAACACTTGTTAAGCTGCAAAACACCAAAAACACAACTTGTTGAAAATGTTAAAGTTAGGCAAATGAGATGCACAAGCTTTTCAACCAGATGCGAGCCTGAAATCTTACTAAATGTGAGCTACCATCCTATATGCGAGATTCTTTACCAAATGTGATCCCTTGCTGACCAGATGCGAGCCTAAACCAAAAACAATCTGAGAAATCCCAGATGCGAGCCTAGTTTTCTACGGTGCGATGGTGTATCCGGGATGCAATCTTGAATGACTAAAAATGATCCTGTGACCAAATCTTGAGCATGCAAATTGGAAAAAAAGTGTTAGAAAATGAGGCCAAGTTGAAAATTGGGCCCCACAGTGGGCGTCAAAAATGTGTGTGTATTTGGGTACCTGATAAAAGAGACACAACATATCAATAAGTCATTGCATTAGTGTAAAAAAAGGTTAGATAAACATACAAAACCCACTAATATTGACCTATTGCCTTCTAACTAGGAAAAGTATGATTAGTAACATAATAGCCCTCAGATTATGCTACAATTAGTGACATATACGACCTAGCATGAAGGATTTTAGTTTAAAAACAAGCTAAAAATATGAGAAAGCATGCATCCTAGCTTTAATAATGGAAATATGAACAATGCAAAGACATGAATTAAGAAGTGAAATGTGAGTCTAGGATTAATTTAACAGCATAACAATGCATTTGTAATCTAGGATGAAGGCTTATTTTCTCTCAAAAATGGCTTCTATTTATAGAAGAATGAGAGAGAGAGAGGGGGGACAAGGTGAATTAATGAGTTAAGGGACTCATTAATGGAGGTGTAAGAACCATTAATGCCCAAG
>MU227200.1:4795927-4808392 GCA_018584345.1 Thuja plicata | reverse complement strand
AAGGCATTAATGAAAGCCTTAAAGAAGCAAGGGAAGGGTGTAAGAGGGTGGCTTGAGAAGGTGGACCTTAAGGAAGTCAAGCTTGAGAAAGTGGACTTTCTTAAGTGGGTTGAGTTGCTAAGCATTCTTTAATGGAATGTGACAACATTAGGAGGTGGGCTAGGGTAGAATTAGGATTAGGATTAGATTAGCAAGGGTGAATGGGTTGAGAAGGGTTAGAACCCAGGGTAGAAGTGGTTGAGAAGGATTAGGTTGGGGTTTGAGAGAATATTAATTAAATGAATTAAACTTATTTAATTCATTCAAAAATAGGAATTTAATTATTTAAACAATTTAATTACTTTTTAATAATTAGGGGACTATAGCCATTTTAATTAAATTAAATAGGCTAGGGGAATGGGTTTTTTGCAAGTGGGTAATTGATTTAGGGATTTATTTAATTCCTTTATAATTAAATACTATAGCCATGTTTGAATTTGATATGATTTAATTGGTTTGAATTGATTTAAATTATATGGCTATAATAGTTAATATAATTCAGTGATAAAAATCACCTAGGACATTAAATTGAATCAAAGAATTATGCCAAGCAGTAACAGCGTCATTTGGACATAATCGAGGGTATGATCACACCTAGGGAAAATAGGGTTCATAGTTGGAACAGACCAAATTCATGTGTTTACAGACATATTTACAACAATAGGTAAAATATTATCGATTATGACATGATAGTCATGGTTCTTGAGGCCTCTTAAGCTATTAATGTCAGTTTGGCTTCTGATGTTGCTACTCACATATCCAATGGGTAATCGAGTCCACGACATCAACTGTAAGAATTGTGCACATTGTTCTCTTGTCCAAACATAAGGAGCACTAGGTTTTCAAAAATTTTCATTATCATATTTTTCAACCCAAAGATTTCGATGAATCTTTATTTCTTGAAAGTCTTCCTGAGATGAAATAGTATCAAAAGTGCCAAAAAGAGTTTTTATAATAGCATAAGCTATATTTTTATCAGTATGCATAAAGTCAACATTATTCCTAATGGATATATCCTTAAAGTATGGCAAATTATACAATATTCACAACCGTTTTACACCACTTTCATTACATGGATCATATCTACTACCAACAATCCCATCATTTTCAATAAATGACATTCTTTTTTGTCCATTCTCAACAAAGTAATCACCTATTTTCAGAAATGGAACTTCAGGATTCTCTTCTTGACCATTGAAATGTGTTTTTTGTTGATGATGTGGTTTATCCATTTTAAGGTAAGAATGATTTACACAATAAATAGACTTACGCAAAATTCTTGAGTGCCTCACAAAATCCTTAAAGTTACAAGCCAGACATTCATGGTATCTGTGAACAGAGAGACCAAACAATGTGCCATATGCTAGAAGATCATTAATTGTAAAAAATAAGGAAGATCTTAAAGTGAATTTGATTAAATGACCATCCCTTAAAGTTTGAATTTCTTCAATTCCTTTCCATAATTCCATTAGCTCGTCATTTATTGGCTCCAGATAATATCTATTGTATCTTAAGTCACAGTTTTTTTCTTGGTATAATCAATGATAACATTAAGAAAATGGTTTAGTTTCTAACCATGGAGGTAAGTTATAATTTATTAGAAATACCATCCAAGTTGACCATTTAGTACTTTGATCTAAGAATGGGTTCAACCCATTTAGAGCCAAACCCAATCTTATATTACGAGGATCTTGAGAAAAATTAGGCCATTTATTATCAAATTCCATCCATTTCTTAGAATCTAGAACATGTCGTTGTTTTCCATCAGTTCTCTTATTTTGGGCATGCCACTGCATAAGTTCACAAATGTATCTACACCTATATATTCAGAGTAATCATGAGATTATCAAAAAGTGGCAAAGAACCTTTCTAGGAACAACTGATTTCAACCCTTGTCTATACCTCACTTCATGACATTTTGGACATTCACTTTCATTTGCAATATTTTTATGACATAATACACAATAATTCACACATGTGTGGATATTTTCATACCCCAAGCCAATATTACTGATTTGATTTTTACATTGAATTTGTTTTGTTGGCAATGTGGAGTCAGTTGGTAACAATGAACTTAATAATGCCAATAACTAATCTACACTCTCATTTGTCCAACCATGAACCACTTTCAAGTTAAGAATTTGAAGGATTGTTGTCAAATGACTTAACTTACAATTCACATACATGGGCTTTAAAATATCCTCCTTTGACCTGGCCCAATCATCATTTATACCCTCATTCAACATTTTATCAACTTCAAACCCTCTGTCAAAAAATTTTGTCTTTTCATCTATGTTTGTTGCCTCTTCATCTCTCACAATTTTTAATTCTATAATATCTTCATAATAATTGTAAGCCCAAGGGATTCTACCACTATGACCATATCTTATCATGTGTCGACAAATAACATTTCTTTTTTTCACCTTTCCACCAAGATGATTTTTACATGGACATGGATATTTTTCAATATCCCCCTCATCAGATACTCTCTCATCATATGCATGATATTGATCTGTATTCAACCTATGATGTTTATCCATCTGTAATATTGTGCACTCCAATTAATTTAGTTTCTAAATTAAAGAAAAAAACATAAATCTGAAAATAGAGATGCCAAAACATTGTTGAAAGTAGTTACTTTTAGTGGAGACCATAATAGAAATAAGAGGATATAATGAGTCATTTGATGACATGTAACTGATTGAATGTTTGATAATTTTAAGTTGAAGATGATGCAAGACATTGAACAAGTTAATGGTTTGTATTTTCATTGTTGTCAACTTGATATCATCTATACGGTCATGTACATAATGCCAAATAATTCATAAAATCAATGGAATAGAGGTTATGCTTTTAGCAATGCATAAAAGTCAAGTATTCACTAAGTGACAGACAACACCGACGGAGTGCACCATCGGTAAAGATAGAGATAAAGTCACAGTGATGCCTGACAAGAAGAAGATAGTGTTGCCCGATGAGAAAGATCCAACGATACCCGACGGATGGAGATCCTGAAGCTAACTAAAGTTACACCGACAGAACTAGAAGTTGTCACCGACGATGAACTGCAGAATTGACCGAAAGAACAGAGAGATCAGAAAATGAAAAAATATCTAGTTGGCAGAGCTTAAGGATAGAATTAACTGATTGTTTTATTTATTTTATTTGACCATAGTTAAGAAATTGATTTATACATTTTGCAAGAAGATAACTACGAGATAAATCAGGAGTTAAAGCCGTAAATCAAATTGGATGGATTATTTTTCATGCCAAGAATCAAGAATCAATAATTAAGGAATATCATGTCTATATAAGAGACAAGCATAATTCATTTCTGTAAGAAATCAGATACATGGAAGGGGAGTGAATGGGAAGAAGATCCTGAAGAGAAACTAGTGAAGGATAAACTTCATACAGTCCTGATCAATCAAGCTAAGGGAGAGCTAAAGAATTCTGTAGACACTAACAAATAGAGAAGCAAAGAATTACAAAGTAGAAAGTGTGGAGCACAAAGGAATTGAATTGATACATTAATCAAAGAGGTATTGTACATAAATAGATCTGAAAATCTGCAATTCAAAGTTGCATTAGAAACAGGTCATTGTGTTTCAGTTTAACCATTGAAGCATTAAGTCTCTTAATAGAGTAGGACTTAACAGTCTTCTATAATTGAGGTATATCCTAAAAGATTACAAAAAATGTTGATTCATGATAGTAGCATTGGTCTTACCTAAAGCCTATTGATAGTCTACGAAGGAGGCTGATTCAAGGATGGTAGTAAGATTAGCATAAAGCCTATTGAAAGTCTAAGAAGAAGGTTGATTCAAGGATGGTAGCGTAGATGCCAAATACTAAGTGACAAGCTATGTATAAAAATCCTCTAACAAGGTCACACTTAATAGTGTGTTTGTAACCTTTAACAAGGTTGGCTCCTAACAAGGCTCACTTCAGAAGAGTGAAAATTTGGGGTACCGGTCCTAGTGGTTTTTTCCCTTAACAGGGTTTCCACATTAAAATCCATGTGTTATGTGTGTATAGTTTATTACTTTATTGTTTTACATTTCACATATGCATTTCTAGATTGATTGGTATACTCTACATATTTACTGAGCATCAGTAAATAAGTTTTACTACTTATCAGTAATCAAGGAGAATAAGGATAGACAAGGTAAACTGACAGATAGTTAGTTATTTAAAAGTATTTCAAGGCATGCATCTTATAGGGACTTAATAATCTGAGGTGTATTGATTGGTGGATTAAAGTTTAAAGGATAAATTTTTGAGGCTACTGATTCACCCCCCCCTCTCAGTTATTACAAACAATTGGTATTAGAGATTGTGTGCTTAGAAGGAAGGTTTCAAGACCTAAGTAAAGATCACAAGATGAATAGACGAGATGTGCCCAAGTTGAACAAAGATAACTTTGCTTCATGGAAAAATAGGATAAGACTCCACTTATTAGGTATTGGAAATGATATTACTCAATACTTAGATATTGAATATGTGTTGCCTACATGACCATTAACAGTAGATCAATTGAGAGTGAAGCATGAACATAACTGCATGGTTATAAAGCTTTCTCCCTCACTCTCTGATGCTGAATTTGAAGATGTCAAAGATTACAAAAATACAAAGACAATGTGGGAAAAACTAAAGCTTGTACATGGAGGTGATACAAATGTTCTAAGAGCCAAGGTAGAAAGCCTTAGAGGAAAGTTTGATGATCTCAGAATGAAAGAAGGTGAAAACATCACACAGTACAACACAAGAATAAAAGTAGTCAATACTATACAAGGTGTTGGAGGTACACTTGAAGAGGAGACAGTGGTAAGTAAAATCTTAAGAACCTTATTTCCTGTATATGCTATTAGAGTCTCTTCTATTCAAGAAATGAGAGCAGCAACAAACAATATAGTCACTCTTGATAGCCTAATTGGTAGACTGATTTCATTTGAGATGAATAAATTTGATAATAGTGTCTTGCCAAGTTTAGAGTCTGCATTTAAGTCTTCCATAAGAATAAGAAAATCTAGTTAGAGACACTCATCTAGAAGAGACAGCAAAAATGAAAGTGAAGAAGAAGATCTAGATGAAATAGAAGCACTCATGGCAAGAAGAATGCAAAGAGGAAAAGGTAAATGCAAAGGCAAGTTACCACTTGTATGTTTTAATTGTAAAGAGATTGGACACTTTGTTGTAAGATGTCCTAACAAAAGAAAAGATGACAGAAGTGATAATAGATCTTTTGAGAAGAAATATGACATAGGTGATAAAAAATATTATAGAGGTTACTGATGATAAAAAAGAAATGATACCTAAGATTAAAAGGATAAAGGAAAGCTAGCTAGCTATCTAGCTGCTTGCAAAGATGAAGATACTGACACCGAACCGGATGATGACATTGGGATAGTATTTGTAGTTGTGAAGGATGATTTAGATGAAGATGAAAGGTATGAAGAAACAACACTCATATCTAAGATTAGTAAGAATGATATCTAGATTATAGATAGTGGCTTCACTCACCATATGACCGGTGACAAAGAAAATTTTAATACTTTTGAATACTATAATGGCGGTACAGTAAGAATGGGAAATGATACACCTTGTCAAATTGAAGGTAAAGGAACAATAATGCTAAATAACTTGATTAAATGTGAAAATGCTTATTGGGTAAAAGAATTGAATTATAATCTATTGAGTGTTTCTTAGCTGAATAATTCATTTAGAAGTTGAGAAATCTAACTTCACAGCTCACCAAGAACACCTGCATGCAAATATCTGAAGCTGAATAGAAACCTGTGAGAAAGAGGCAAGGGTTTAGAAAATCTCAGCGGAGTGAGAGAAAAATATCATTTCCCAAAAAAGTAAATACAATAATTACAAAAGTGGCATATAAGGTGAGAAACCCTAAAGCCGAAGAAAGCTAGGTTTGTGCATTTAATAATTAATAAAACATATTAATTATTATGCACCTACAAATGACAAGCTTAAGTGAATAGAATAATAGTTTGCTTTAATAATCAAACCGAAGTGATTTAATTATAAAGGCAAATGAACTATTACTCTAACACCCCCCCTTAAGCAAAGCTTAGGAGGAAACTAACCTAGCATAGCTATGAAAGAAAAAGAAATGGGTCCCGGCAACAAGGCCTGATCAGGTACCCAACTACAAAGAAATCTCTGTAAACTGGGGAAATAGAGAAAACCCAGTGGGAAAAACTCTACCCCAAAAAGAGATACAACAACATGCTAAAAAAAACATGAAGGAAGGAAGGCCTCAATAAGACCCCCCAAGGACAACTTCCGTCACCCCAAGCATAGAACGCAACTGAAGATAGCACGGAGATGCAAAGGGTTTGGTGAAGATGTCAGCAACCTGTGCATCAGTGGGAATGTACTCAAAAGAGAGAACACCATCCTGAATCAACTGATGGATGAAATGCATATGAAGCTAAATGTGTTTAGTGTGCTGATGCTCCACCGGGTTGTGAGAAATGTGAATAGCACTCTGATTATCACACCACTAAATAGTTGGACGATCAGGAGGAAATCCAAACTCAGTCATCAACTGCCGAAGCCATAAAATCTCCTGACTAGCATGCACTACCACTCTGTACTCAGCCTCTATAGATGAAAGTGCATGAGTATTCTAATTCTTTCATGACCATGTGATAGGACCAGAGCCAAGGCAAAAAACAAAGCCAGAAGTAGACTTTCGATCATCAACATCACCAGCCCAATTTGAGTCAGTGTAGCCAACAATGTGAGGAGCCCCTGATGTGTAGTGAATGCCATACATATGTGTGCCCTAAATGTATCTCAAAATATGCTTGGCAGCTTGCCAATGACTCTCATGAGGCTCATGTGAGAATTGAGAGACTAGACCAACTACAAAGGAGAGATCAGGACGAGTGTGTGTCAGGTATAACAAACTGCCAACCAACTGCCGATACAAGGTAGCATCCACTGAAGGCAAAGTGCAAGAGGTAGACAAAGTAACACCTGACTAAAAAGGTGTGGGAGCAGGCTTGCAATCAAGCATATCAAAGCACTGAAGCATGTCAAGAGCATACTTCTGCTGGTAAACAAAGATCCCAGTAGGTGACTGAACAATCTGCAGACCGAGAAAGAAGTGTAATAGATCAAGGTCTGTCATCTCAAACTGCTCCATCAATGTGCAATGAACATCCTGAATCATAGAAGATGAGCTACCTGTGAGGAGAAGATCATCAACATATAGCACAAGGATCATAAACTCATCCTCAAGATTCTGAATGTAGACTGTAGGATTGGAATGACAGCATGTGAATCCTATAGAAAGTAGAAAGGAGTCCATCTTCTCATACCAAGCCCAAGGGGCCTTTTTGAGACCATACAAAGAATGCTGAAGTCTGCAAACCAAGGAGGAATCCTGCACAACTCCCTGAGGCTGCTCCATGTAAATCTCTTCACTAAGATCACCATGCAAGAAAGCGCTCTTCACATCCATCTAAAAAATGGGCCATCCCTGAGAAGCTGCGAGGGATAAGACAAGGCGAATAGAGTTCATCTTGGCGACAGGGGCAAATGTCTCAGTGTAATCAATACCCTCAACCTGTGAAAAACCCTTTGCAACAAGATGTGCCTTGTACTTATCAATAGAACCACCAGTAGCAAACTTAGTATGATACAACCACTTGCATCGCAATAACTTTCTTCCCTTAGGAAGAGAACAAAGATCCCAAATATGATTCTTCATCAAAGAAGAATACTCCTCCATAGCACTATCCCACTCAGTATGTCCTGTTGCTGCCCCAAATGTCTGAGGGTCACCACAAATAGCATGACTCAGGAGACTAGAACCTACAATATGAGAGTGGGTGCGATGAGAGGTGGAAGGGTCACCAGCCAGAGATCCTATAGCATCAACTGTAACATGAGCCCAAGATCATCATCCTCATCATCTTGAAACAAAGGTGGAAGAGATGAGGGAGTAGTGGTAAGTGAAGTAGACTCTGGAAGTGGGGTATCTACTGCAGGAAGGCACTCATCAAACTGGACATCCTATCAAAACAAGACCTCTCTGGAATCAGGGTCAAACAACCTATATGCCCTAACATCCTCATAGTAGCCAACAAAAATGAGGTGTCAGCTCTTCCGCTCCATCACTCTCCTCTGAGCGTCAGGCACAAATTCCCATGCTTCACTACCAAAAACTTAGAATGAAGATACATCAAGCTTGACATGAGACCAAGCCTCCTCAGGAGTCATATGTCAAACTGCCTTGTGAGGCATCCGATTCTGAATATAGTTGGCACAATTGACCTCTGCCCAAAAAGACAAATCCATGGACTTGGACTGTATCATACAATTAGCCATCTCCTGAAGTGTTCTATTCTTTCTCTCTACCACACCATTCTGCTAAGGGGTGTAGGGCACTAAAAACTGATGCTAAAGACCATGTTTAGAGCAAAAATCCCTGAAAGCTTGGTTCACATACTCCCCCCCATTATCTGTGTGTATCCGGAAAATAGAAAGACCAGATTGCTTCTCCAAAAATGTCTTAAAGACTCGAAATGAATCAAAGACATCAGACTTGTACTTCAAAAATTACACCCATGTGCGCCTGGAGAAGTCATCAATAAATGTGAGCACATATCTGGCATCAGAAAATGGAGTAGGAAATGACATGAGGTCACTATGAATCAACTCCAATGGTGCCAAAGCACAAGTAGCTCATCCCTGAGGAAAAGGATTCCTATGTTGTTTGCCAAGAACACAACCCTGACAAACCCCATCAGTGCAAGTAATCTGTGGAAGCCCAAGAACAAGTGCCTATGTGCTCATCTGCTGAAGATATCTGTAATTGACATGGCCCAAACACTCATGCCAAAGTCTGCTCACTGAATCTGCATGTGCTATAGGACATGAACATGTGCCAATAGAAGACTCAAATCCATCAAATCTGTATAGTCAAGATGCAGTGCCAACACTCCCAGTAGCCACAATCATCTTAGAATCATGTAAGTCCTGAATAACCACATCATGTGGTGAGAACTCAACTATCTTACCAGAGCCAGAGTGGAAAATCTGATAGATAGATAGAAGGTTCATCGAAACATTGGGGACAAAGAGAACATCCTGAAGAGAACCCCCAGCTAATGCAATAGAACCAGAACCCAAAATAGAAAGATGAGATGAGTTCCCAACAGCAATCTATGAAGTAGCACAAGGAGCAAGTGAGTTGACCAACTGCTAAGTGTGAGTCACGTGGTGAGAAGCACCGGAATCAAGAATCTAGGTGGGCCCAAAAGTCATAGCTTGTGTAGTAAGAGCATGACCTTTCCCTACAAGGGAGGATGTGGACTGAGGAGCTGAAATGTGATGCTCCTGCATGGCTTCCTCTAAAGCCTCCAAATATTTCCAACACCTAGAAACGGGATGTCCATCCTTTCCACAAAAGCTACAGGTCTCAACTAATTTCTTCTTAGTCTTGGAGGTAGACTCAGTAGACTTCAAAGAAGATTTACCCTTGGAAGGGTTAACTGGAGGTTTTGAATCATTTTTCTATGTAGGTTTGGAGGAAGACTCATTGCCTATAGAATCTTTCTTCGGTTTTGCTTTCTGTTTTGGTTTCCCCTGTGAAGACTGAGCAACCAATGCTTGGCTAGAAGAGCCAAAAGCATCCATCTGTTGGATCTTTGTCTGTTCCCATGTCAATTGATCATAGAATGTCTCAAAAGAAGGCATGGTGTGTCTAGCACCCAAAGCATCCATGGTGGAGTAGAAAGTGGAAGAGAAGATCTGATACTGTCCTCGCAACTTTGAGAGTATCAAGAAGATACACTCATCATCTGTCTTGGTTTTCTCACATCCCTGCAAAACTGAGCACTGAGACTTGAACTTCATCAAGAAGTTCTCAATGGTGGGAAAGCTAGTAGGTGTCAAAGTAGTTAGCTCTGCATCAAGCTGTAGTGCCTGAAACTCATTTACAGTGCCAAACAAATCTAAAAACTTGCCCCAAATGGCCCTAGGAGTGGTCAAACCATCCAAGTGAAAGAGGAGACTATCAGAAATGTTTAGTGCAATCAAGCCCATGGCTTCATCCATCTTATTCCTGTGCTAAAGAGTCTCAAAAGGATGATGTAGGACAGGTTGATTTTCATCTATGCATGACCATAAGCCATGTGACATGAGTAGCCTGGTCATGTGTGCTTTCCAGGTGTGGTAATTATGCGGTGTCAGTCGGGCCATAGAGTGGTCTGACATTGAGAGAAGAAAAAGATGGAAGTAGAAGGGTCAATTTCTAAAAATAAATGATAGAAATCAAAAGCACCCCCCACAATGTATGATTCTAACCCCCATACAATAAATAATCAATTACTGAAAGCACAAAAAATTAGAGAAAAACCTGAACACTGGATGCAGAGAGGGAGGAAACTGAAGCCTCTACTTTAATGCCAAAAATAGGAACTCAAACAGCCAAATCATTAAACAAGACCAGCATCATCACATTTGTCTTGAAAACACCTTTCCGGTGATATTTTGTTTTCTAAAAAAGGACACCGTATGCCCAAGATATGGCCAAAAAACTACAAGTACCCCAAAATGCAAGCTCATTGGAAAAACATAGTCCTGGCAAAAAATTTGACGTTCAAACGCCCGTCACCAGTCTGCGGAGTTAAATTTGACGGCCGTCAAAGGTATGCCAAAAAAAATTTTCCGACTGTCGGAAAAAAGAAAGTTGCCAAAAAAATTTGAAAATACTGCCGGAAAAGATTTTCCAGCCACTGACGTCAAAGGTGACATCACCCCTGCATAGGAGGTAGCGGGCCAGTGGCAGCTAGGCGGCAACGCTGGAGGAGGTTGCGGTTGGGTGGGGAGAAGGTGGCAGGCAGGCCAAGCGCAGGTGGCGGTGGCGGGCCCGGGTGGCGGTGCGCGGGCAGTGCAGTGGCGATGCGTGCTGGTAACGCCCATTTTTGCGTAAAAAAATACTTTTTTTATTTTTTTTTCAAGTTTTGTCTCAATTTTTGAGCCCGTATGGCCCTTATAGGCCAAAATTTTTTGTCTGTGGTCATAGTAGCCAAAATAGTCAAACTTTATATGTATTTCAACTCTCCTGGGCCTTCTAAATGCAATGACAGAATCTATTTTTGCTCAAATGACTCCAAAAATAGCACCTCCTTCAAAGTGATAGAAAAAACCCCAGAGAAGTTGTGGCTGTCGTCTTCGAATTGTGGCTTCAAAAAACCTTCAACACAGGCAGCGACAGGGTGGCTCTGATACCATGTAGAAGTTGAGAAATCCAACTTCACAGCTCGCCAAGAACACTTGCATGCAAATACCTAAAGCTGAATAGAAACTTGTGAGAAAGAGGCAAGGGTTTGGAAAATCTCAGCGGAGTGAGAGAAAAATATTATTTTCCAAAAAAGTAAATACAATAATTACAAAAGCGGCATATAAGGTGAGAAACCCTAAAGCTGGAGAAAGCTAGGTTTGTGCATTTAATAATTAATAAAACATATTAATTATTACGCACCTACAAATGACAAGCTTAAGTGAATAGAATAATAGTTAGCTTTAATAATTAAACTGAAGTGATTTAATTATAAAGGCAAATGCACTATTACTCTAACACCCCCCTTAAGCGAAGCTCAGGAGGAAACTTACCTAGCACAGCTATGAAAGCAAAAGAAATGGGTCTCAGCAATAAGGCCTGATCAGGTACCCAACTACAAAGAAATCTCTGTAAACCGGGGAAATAGAGAAAACCCAGTGGAAAAAATTCTACCACAAAAAGAGATACAACAACATGCTGAAAAAAACATGAAGGAAGGAAGGCCTCAACAAGATTGCTGAATAAAATGATTAAATGTGAAAATGCTTATTGGGTAAAAGGATTGAATTATAATCTATTGAGTGTTTCTCAGCTGAATAATTCAGGTCACAGAGTAGCATTTGAGAACAAGAAGGAAAAGATCTTCAATGAATCAGGAAAATTGATTGGTACCGGTGAACAGACCAAAGGTAACTTATTCTATCTGAATGATACTAATCCCACTTGCCTGATGACTAGGAATGAAGACATATGGTTGTGGCACAAAAGATTGTGTCATGTTAATTTTGACAACATGATGAAAATAAGCAGGAAAAGAAGTGTAAGAGGCTTACCAACGATGACAAAGCTAGACAACATCATGTGCAAAAATTGTCAAAAGGGTAAAATGACAAAGTCTAGTTTCAATAGTAAAACCCATACATCTGATGATATTCTTGAATTAGTCCATACTGATTTATGTGGACCTATGAGGACAAAGAGATATTATGGAGATAGATATTTTATTCTCTTTGTTGATGATTATTCTAGAATGATGACAGTCATGTTTCTAAAAGAAAAATTGAAGCATTCAAGATGTTTAAATGGTACAAGGCTATGGTAGAAAAATA
>MU227200.1:4771833-4784176 GCA_018584345.1 Thuja plicata | reverse complement strand
TGGTTAAAGACTTTGGCATTCAGGTTGATTATCCTATTGTCATTCATTGTGATAATACTAGCACTATCAACATGTCTAAGAACCCTGTGATGCATGCAAAGACAAAACACATAGAGATCAAGTACCAGTTCTTTAGAGAAAAAGTTGCAGACAAAGAAGTCAAATTGGACTATGTGAACACCACAGAATAGTTGGAAGATATTTTCACAAAGCCCTTATCAAAGGATACTTTTGAGTATCTCAAGGAGAAGTTGGGAGTAATTCCATCTCCTAAGTCTGTTTATAAGAAGAAGCAAAGACATCAGTCATTATGTGACTAATGAATGGTTGACTACTCTACTTTTGGAGTAGTACCTGTGCCTAAAGAACTATGGCACCCTTTTCCATTGATGTCCAAGGGGGAGTATATAGTAAGGAGGAGAATGTACTAAGGGGAGCATATACTCTAGGGGAGTATATAAATGGAACAAGAACTCAGACAAAGGAACTCCAGTAGTACAGAGGAATCTTTGATGAGGATATTGAGAAGATTGTAAAAGAAAGAAGACACCATGAATAGAAGATGTTTTTGATATCATATGTTTCCATCAATGTCAAAGGGGGAGATTGTTGGAGATTTGATTCTGAGCAGTTGATTGTTTGTATGTTTGTCATTGATGACAACATATAATACATAGTAGTAGTTCTATATGAACTTATATGAATGATGACATGAAGACTTGCATGGATAGATACATGTTGTTGACATGTTTATTATGTTATGATCATACATGCAGACTCAGATATGATGTTTCAGTAAAGTTATGCAACTCTGTTATTAGCAGTTACAGTTTTAGAAGCATAACTGTTTAGGTCCGACGTATATAATGTGTTACATGAGTTGTGCCTATCTTCAAGATATGCATGTGTATATTCAAGTTTAGTTATGAGTTGGTGATACAAATCCAAAGGTGCCAAACGTGTTTCAAGATGATTGCAAAGTTATGGTTAATTTGGTGAGGCCAACTCAGTGAAGCATCTCGTCTGTTCAGCATTGACTTGCGCAGACTTAATATTGTTTGTGTTCTTAGTTAAGCCAAATAAGATATTAATGAAGTGTTTCTAAGAGCCAACATAACCTTCTAATTTGGAGAAGATACTTATAGTAGTTCAATTATGATACACCAAGTGTGAATGATACAAAATGTGAAGAAAGATGTATAGAGCATATTATGAGTTGGTTCATTCATCAAGGATCTATGTGAAGAAGAAGTGAAAGATTGTAATACACTAGAATTTATCAAGATAGCAGGTCTACTCTATAGTTCATCATCAAATAGAGTGCATATCTATTATTCAGAAGGTTGTAGCCTTCACCATCAAGCAGTGAGATTTTGGACAGTGAGTCCACCACCCCTGACAGGGTCACTTGTAAAAGACTCCTAACAGGGTCCGACCCTTAACCAGGTCACTATACTTATTGGATTGTATTGTACAACTCCTAATAGGGTTGAAATATCTTCTAACAAGGATTACTACAAACTAGTATAGTTTATTGTGGGTACTAATTCCCACCGGATTTTTTACCATTTGGTTTCCCCGTAATCAAATTGTGTGTTGAGAACTTTGTTATCTGATTATGCATTTAATTTGTTGTACACTAATGTTAAAGAAGTAAAAAGAGATTGAAGTAATTGATAACTGATTCACCCCCCCCTCTCAGTTATCCTTTGGGACTATTCTAACAAATGACACATGTCCTCCTATGATGTGGTCAAAGTGAGACAAGTAAACAATGGAAAGTCGTTAGATCTTGTTAGATATAATGGTTGTCATGGTGTCTCTAGGGAAAGGTGCTTCCTATTTATCTACTATGATACCATGACTAAATGACATGTGGAACTTGTCATGGGCCCAGCTTTCTGAAGCATTTTTTGAAGATCTTGATCGGATGGTTGTTGTGGTGTCACTGAAGGAAAAGACATGTTCTTTTTCCTTCACAACATTGTGACAAAATGACACATGGTTCCCGACCAATGCTCTTATGATTTTTCTGAGAGCCATGTTAGTTCTTTTTCTTGCACCACAACCTTAAGATGATAGTATACTGACTATACTTGAATGCAAACTCCCTTTTGACAAGATAAAGGCTTATTGTTGAGGTATATGATAACACTGGGGATACCTATTATCACCTCCTTCATTTTTGAGTTCCACAGACTCAGGCAGGTATTGCCTATTAAAATATTGTTGATCCTTCAACCTATGTATTTGGTGGATTAGTTCATTCATTGGCTATCTACTTCATACCTCACTGTAATAACTTGTAAAACACCTTGGAGATTGCAATAATTAGTTTGGAACAGAGTATTACAAGCCAGGCTATGGTCTTAACAACATAAACCAATGAGACAAGGACTTTCATCCTTTTTCCTTTTACTTTTAGGAGGGGTAACCTAATAATCCACTCTTCAAGGGATTAACAAACTGAATAGTATCCTACTAATACAAATCCTTATGAGTTCAACTCATTTTTTCTCAGTAAAAAAAGTATATTTTAATGAAATGATTTCGAATGGTATTGATTATTTAGATGATGATAAGTTATCAAACCAAATCTTAGACCAGTTCCTATCCTTTGGGCTATAGAGTCAATGAATTAAAGTTTCATAGAAACAAAATACTATAAATTGCCTTACAACCTACATGTAATTCAGATAAAATTCCTTACAAATTATCCAGTTACCTCTAGAATATTACATCAAATCCTAAAATATTGTTATGCTCCCTAAAAATACTTACAGAACTTAGTTCTTTCCTTGAAAGAAACTTGCAAGTAATTAAATAGCTACTTTATAACTAAAATGCTTGAAAATGCCTTACAGATTTAAATGTAAAAGAGAATACACAAAAAGTAAAGAGACAATAATAGAGTAGAGTAAAATTGCACCGTATTTTATTGATATGATCTTGCTTTAATACATGAAAAAGCTTCAAGGCTTAAAGACACAGATACAAATTCAAAAAAATTGATTTTTGCAATATATTTCATCCTTCTCTTCTATTACAATTTTGATCTATATATATAGGTCCTTAACCATCTTGGAATCCTTTTCTTTTGGATTCAACAAGCTTTTAATGGTTTAAGAAACCTAACTCTAAAACTACAGAAAAGACAAAAGAGGAGAATGTAGAAGCGACGGAAAGAAAAAATCAAGGGATGAAATCTGATACTCTTTGTTCTTCTCTAAATCTAGCACCTTTTGTTCTGACAGTATTCAAGGTAGCCTCTAATATTTATGTTGAGATTAGATGACCACCCTTACAGGCTCACCTACGCTTATCTTCAGTAATAACTAACTTCCCTATACTCAATGGTCAGGTGCCACGTGTTCCCCTTCATTCATCGTCCAAGACCTCCTCCTCCACCATAGGCTTCTTTTTCTTGGGTCTAGTCATTAGGTCCCATGTTTTCACTTCATCCTCTATCATCCACTTAAAGCTTTGTGTGCTTTGTACCTGTGCCTTCTACCTTTCCCATCTGACATCTGTGATGCTTTTAACATCTGCTAGGAACTTGTTCATATCAGTCTCCACTTTGAAGGCTTCATCCAAAATCTTATTGAACCCTTCCAAATCTAACTCTGATCCTAAAATTAATGCCTCCTTGCTGTGCATTTTTCTATAAAATTCACTCTTCCAGGCCTCTAAGGCCTTCACTTGATCATCTTCTCCTTTTAGAGGAGGAACAAATCTATTGAAATCTAGAGAAAATAGGCTTAGTTTAGCCTCTACTTGGTTCAAATTGCCTTTGAAGAATGACAAGGCAACATTAATATTTTTAACCTCATCTTCTACCTCTATCACAACCTTAGGAAAATGTGACCTTAGAGGCTACAAATAGGCAAGCTTTTCAAACAACTGAACCCTAGGAGACCAATTAACAAAATAGGGATTCAGAGTGGCAATGTACCCTGTTATCTCTGTGTGTAGGATGGGAAACTTGTTATAAGCATTCAAAATGACATCTGTCTTATCCTTTAGTATGTCAATCTTGTGTTGTAAAATGCATCTAAATGCATTTAGGGCTATTTCATTCTTTTCCTTGCCCATATCTTTTTTCTCAACTACTTCTTCTAATTTTGCCTTTTCCTCTATTTGCAAGGGCTATTCTGAAGGCACATACACCACCTCAGGTTTCTCTTCTAGTTGCTTTAGCAACTTAGCAATCATCTGGTTCTGTTGGTGTATCTTTATGTGGCATAACTCCCTATCTTTGGCCAGGGCACTAGTCTCTTCAACCAAAATGCTACACTTATCAAACAATTTCTTTATCTTGTCTTCATTTAAGTGAGTCCAGTGTGTCATGATTTGTGAGATCTCCAAATCTCCTATATTTTGTACTGTCCAGACCATCTGATTTCCCACCATATTCTCTTGAATATTTACCAATTGGGGCTTTTGATCTTTAGGACACATGCTCCACATGGAAAAATCTTGGGATTTTGGGCTATATCCAAACCCCTTTATCATATCACCCATTTGCACTTCACTTTCCATTTTAAGGTTCGACTACTTCCTGATTTGGTCAATGATAAATGCTAAAGCTAAGTCCCAGCCCTCAGCAAGCAACATGCCACTGTTCAAAACCATTTGCCTTGCCTCATCTGGAGAGACATCTTTGCTATCAGGGTCATATGCTTGTAAGGCTAATAGAGCCTCATTAGTGATTGTTTCCTCTCCATCAACTTTCAATTGAGCCCTTATCTTCTCTTTCTTGTGCCATCTTAGAAAGTCTTTGAATTCATCAGTCTTGATGAAATTGTCATCACTTCAAAATTGTTGCTGATGTATCAATCTTTCATCAATGCATGCCTTTAGAGGAAACTCTATATTCTCCTTTTCATCTAGCTGCTACCTCTTCCCTTGTCTAATCAACTTTCTTAGGTTATGATCATATAACCTATTCCCAGGAATGAGAGCACTCACTTTATCTTTTTTCTTCTTCTGCCTAACAGTTGAAGACTAGCCTATGTCAACTTTTTGCCTTTTGGCTGAAGGCTCCTCTACATCATCTGGTCGAGAGGCCTTTCTTAGGTCAATGATATGGCCCTCTTCTCCCTGCAACTATGGTGCCTCTACAACATCTTGTTGAGGCTGATCATACTGAGGTGGATGACCATAATCACCATCACTATCATCTTCATATTCTGATTCTAAATGCTTAGGCTCTTGAGCACCTTTCTTATCCAAAACATTGTCAAGCTACTAACAAAGTACATAAAAATTATCTATCATGGCTTTGATCCTATCAAAATAGGGAAAATCAGGGTAAAAGCCACCAAAAGCCAACCCATTTCTCTTTATCTACTTTTCCAGATTCAGCAATTCTTGAATCCTATCCCTTATTGTTCTGATTTCATCTTCATATAGAAGGTTTCTTGTTTCATCCTCCTCTATACATGTACAATGAACATTTGTATTAGGGATTGTGGGGGTTAAAAGCTTCCTGAATCCTGCCATGAAACCCTTAGGATCAATGTATCTATACGATGCTGCCCCCATTTTGCAATTCTCCAACCACCTACTGACTGTGTCAATAGCACCCTTGCCAATGGTAAAATTAAAGATCTTGAATTGTCTAGGGGTTAAGGTCCCCTTCCTATGTGGTGCAAAATGTTCATTATCTGTTAACAACAGCTACCAAATAAATTCTATGGTAGCAACTCTTGAAGGCACATGGTAGGGTAAGATATGTGGTGAATGTATGCATCCATATACTCTAATCATGGTGAAATTCTCCTCCAAGAAGAAGTCTCCCCAGTTATGATCACCCTCCCACTTATCTACATACTCACAAGGCCTCAATAATTACAAGACCTTGATTGGGAGCCTGGTTTTGCTGATACCCATGCTCTGCATTATTGGATATACCATCCAGTTTTCAAATGCACAGTAGTCACAATCTTTGGATGTATAGTTCCAAATCCTAACCCAAAACTGAATGGGGTTAGGTTGACCCCAGAAAATCCTTTGAGGATTCAAGTTATTCACATCCATGATCCCAAAGTTAAAATGTAATAGCAAATGCATTAGGATGGAATAGTGGAGGAAACTAGGCTCCTTCTCCTTTGGGTGCTTCATCTTCTTCTGAGTAGCTATAAATCCCTCATGCATTTTATCTATAATGTATTGTATGTAATCATAATTTGTGCTAGAATGCACATCTTGTAAGTCTAACACCATCATCAAAATTCTAGCATTTATTTTATCAGCTCCTCCATCTATTCCTAACACTCTACACAAGGCATAGGCGATATACTTGATATAGAAATGCAAGTCTTTAAAATAGTAGGGCGTAGTTCTAGGTATAGGAGTAAGATTATTCCTAACCTCTTTAAGCATATGATTTTGTAATTGGTTCCTAGCAGAACTAGGCTATAATCTATACCTCTCCTCATGTCTAGTAAGATTTATCTTAGTGGACATAGTATTATATAAGCCAAAGGCTTGCATAAAGGAATTCCTATTTAAAATCAATAGGGCATTACCATAATTTTTCTTGACTGTCCTAGACAAGGCATCATAGTGGCTAGCAAGACCTAGAAACAAGTCTACATCTACAAAAACATTAGGAACAATTAACCTAGCAATGCCACTAGTCTAAGGGTTTGACACCGAGATAGCTTTATCAAAATTATGATAGAAGTAGTTATAAAGAGAAAAACCTGTTGATCCCGGGGTGTGAGCATCTCTTATTTCACTATAATCATCCACTAGCAAATTCACATTGGCCCTCTTGTTCTGTGTGGACCCCGACAATAGCTTCAAGAATTCATCAAAGTAATTCCTTTTTCCTTTTGCATCATCATCTACTTCATCACTTTTTCCACTGGTGGAAGCCACGCTGACTGCTTTACTCATCTTGCTCTATTTCAATTCTCTCTTTTACCGATATTGAAACAACTCTATGCTCAACACACACTGTTCTTCTCTATTCACAGTCTAACAATTTAGGAAACTTGATAATCAAATAGGTATCCTGCAACTGATCAATTTCTACTTTCTAAAAACAAAAGATCTAGCACTCCTTCGCTCTATAATTCTAAATGCAAGATAAGTTGAAAATTAGCCTTCGATCAACTCTTTATGGTAACTGTTTCAAGTACATAGCTCATCATTTGAAAAATCATCAATTCTGCTTTCAATTCAACATGCTGTGAAATTAATTGAAAACCTAGCCATAGTTCATGAGTGTGACAAGAAATCAAAATTATATATGTGTATTTTCAGAAAAATCCTTATAAAATTTGAAGAAGGTGACATGTCTTCATATGAATGGTTATCTGTCATACATCTCAGCTACCCTTTTCACACAGCAATCAATACTCTAGATTTTCATTAGATGCCAAATCCTTCACATTGTCACGTCAACAATTGTCACCCTTTATGAAATTTCATATTTAGCGACCACACAACTGTGCAATATCTCCTTGTTGCTAACCAAATCTCTTAACCCTTAATATTTTTGGAGATCTAGCGACTGTGCTATTTTTTCTTCTTGGCTAACCATAGTTCACTTCTGGCGATCACGCGACTATGAGAATCAAAGTCGCTAGATTAAACACTTAACTCAAAGTTTATTTGGAGACTTCATGACTAATAGTAATCTTTACCTTTAATTGTTATCTCTAAGTCACTGAATGTTTATTTCTCTTTATGAGACCCCGTGACTAACCTTATTCTCCCAATCGCCGATAAAAGATGCTAGTTGACATTTCTTTTAGAGACTACGCGACTGACTTTTACTTCTGACTTTAAATCAGAGACTTCATGAAAAATATTTATCTCATTGTCGCGAACACTTTTACCTTTAAGATCTTTTAATCAGAGACTTCACAACTACCGTTGATCTTTTCACCTTTGCATCTGATGGCTCCACTAAGTCATTGAGTATCCTTTAATACCTTTAATTTATTCAGAGACTACACGACAACAAAACACTTTATACTCTGTCTCTTAATCTCCAAATGACCTCAATATTTTGGGAGACCATGCGACTAACCATTATCTTGTACATTATGGACACGTGTCCCATTAAATCATTTGTCTCTGAATCACTGAATAAATACTGAATTAGCATTTTAATCCAGCGAGCACCCAACTGTCTTATATTCCAAACTGCATGCAGTTTGTCATGAAGTCTCAGCATCTTTCACTTAACTATCAATTTTCTTGGAGACTACGCGACAAAAATTTAACATATCAACCAACTGCAAGCCAATTCAGAGAGTATGTGACTGAAGCAATCGCTAAGTCTCATTAAAATTTACTAACTGCTGGCTTCTTTGCGTGACACCGTGACTCAACTATTTGCCCTGGCTATTGCTTGCTGATGTGATTCTTTATTGGGAGACTTCGTGACTAAAGGGCTCCACCAAGTCTCATAATATATAAAGAATATTATGTTTCCTTAAGAGACATCCTAACAATAGTTAATCACCAAGTCTCGTAACAAAAAGGAATATGCTGTTAGGATCAAGCGACTAGGCGACTTTGATAAAAGACACATGACTTAAGTAGTTCAAAAAGGTAACGCCAAAATAAAACCAGATGAACATTTTTAGGGTTTTTTCTCATTTTGGCTTAGAACAGGACCTAGGGTTTTGATGTTTTGCATTTTTATGAGGAGTTTGACCCCATAATACAAAAATTTCACAAGGATATTTCAAAAATAGGGCATACTTCCTGATTGGGAACAAAAATTGGTATGAGTACAACAAAAATTTAGGGCAGAGGAACAAAAACCAGGAATACAACCAACAAGCCACATGATCATCAATCAAATTTCTACATCAATGGTTGTGTTTTAATGGTATCTTTCCTGCCAAAAGTAAGATCTTTGAGCTATTGAGCCACAATTTTCAAAGTGGAGATTAATTGCAGAATGCGTGGCCATCTAATTGGAAATTGAATGAATTTTTTTGAGATGATTATGTTGTAAAGTCCCATTTCATTTTTTAGAGAACACAACTTGCTAAGGGATTTTGGATCAGATCCAAAAAGTCAAAAATTCTATTTGTTCTAAGCATTTGCAGCACAGGTAAGTTCCTGATTAATTTCAATTGTAGTTCATAAATTGGGATACTAGAAGGTTTCAGGTTAGAATCTGTGAGGTTCTAGGGGTTTTTCTATTCTTTTTCTCCTTTTGTTTGAGTATATTTTCAAATTTGGAAATGGCAACATGTAGGGAGTTGAAAGGGAAGGTGGAATACCATGAAACAAACGTATATGAAGATTTTCTAGAACAGTTGGATAAATCAACGAATAACCCTACTCAAGTTAGGGAATTGACTCCAAAGAACCCTCGTTTAAGAATAGGGGAAGGTCTATATGATAAGGGGAACTAGTTCAGGGATGCTAACATTGATGTAACTGGTTTAGGACTATTAAGAGTAGGATTTGGGCAGAGGAATGCATATGCCCCAGATAGCAAAATCTAGCAATCTGATGTAGGATAGTTGTTAGTCCCAAACATTTTTTATGGATGCTGATTTGTTGCTTCAAGTGGAAAATAACTATGACCAAATGGATAGGGTTGTGAGGGATGTAAATGTAGATCCATTATTAAGAATTTATGCTAATGAGATTAGAGAGTTATTTCAGTTAAATGACCCTTCAGTTCAGCTTGATGAAATTAATTTTGACACCTTGAACAAGGTATGTGCTACTGAAAGGGATTATTTTAGGGATGGGCCTTTAAGGGAATTATTTGTGAAAGTTAGAAATCTCATTGTAGTAGGTTCAAACACACAAAAGCCACTTAAGCTAGAGTATTTCAATTTAAGGGAAAAAGATATGTATTGTGTCTTGAGCCAAATATTTGGGGAAGATGTGGAGACAACAATGCCCATCCATTACATGTTTATGATGGTTCAGATCCTCCATACTTGCCTTGCTATCATCTTTAATTTTGCATCTCACTTAGCTGAATTGATCCATAATGGTCTGATTGGTATCCATAATTCAAAGGTTGACAGACCTTTTGGCTGGTACTCTTTGTTAATGTACATGTTTCTTTACAAATGTGCACATTATTTTGGAAAGGAAATTATGAATCTGATGAGGATTAAAGATGAAGAAGTAATGCCAGTGTTGTTGTGGATCCCAGTATTATCTTGGGATGGGAAGGAGGCAAGTTATATCATTTTTGATAGATTCTTTGCAACTAAGCTCAGAACTCTATTGTTTATTGAAAATCCTAAAATCCCAAAGGAGTTGCTTTTGTTTTTGAAACTAAAGCTATATGCCAAGGATATCAAGATAGTTCATAACTAGGGAGACATCATTCTATATCCAGTGTCAACTGTGTTCAGAGTATATGGTTTTAGAGATACCCCATACATCCTACCATACCATGTGCCTCTTAAGATAGGCATTGCAGAGATTCTCAAGTAGATTGGTAGCTTACAGGAAGGACCAGAGGTTCTATTTTCCTTAGCATCACTATTGCACATCAATTTTTTATCACCAAAGGTGGTTGCATTCATTTGGGTAAATTCTTGGAACCTTACCATTTAGCTACTGCAGTCTTAATATGTGTTAATCCTAAGGGATTCATCAAGGACATGTTCAAACCAAGAACCAAATGTTTGACATTGGATGATTAGTTCCAATTTTCTAAAGACATCATTAGGAAATTTTTCAATTTGCAAGAACATGAAATTAGAAAGGAGAAGACCTTAGAATTAGTGCATTTTTTTGAGAGGACTTATGATCCTTTGAAACAATTTGAGCCCATGGAGAAGAAGATAGATTATTTAATGATAGTTTTTTAGGAAATAATGTAGGTTGTAAATGAGAAGAGGGATACATTTTTAAAGTTTGATCCTAAGAAAGCCAAGGCTATATTGAGCAGACTGGCTTTTTCCAAAATGGTTCCGCCAGGTGATTATTCCTCTCACTGAAAGGTAGGGTACAATGTCATTTTTCCCAAAGGGGTCACATATCAAAAGAGTCGGAAGAATCAGGAAGAAGCTTCTATATCCAAAGGAAAAAAGGCCAATGGTTATTGACCTTGAATCACAACCTTCCCCAAAAAGGCTAAGAATAGAGGAAGAAGTACAACATATTGAAAATTTCTACTCACCATCTCAGTCCCCTCTACACATTGATGAACAAGGAGTAGTAGAGGAATTTCTACCTATGGCCAACACAGGGAGGATTTCAATCACACATGTGGAAATTCAAGAGGGAATTCCTAAGGCCCCTAAAGAAATAACATTAGACCTCATAGTTGAGATTTTTATGGAAAGGAATTGGATCCAATCACAAAGAAAGAAAATAGTGAATTTATATTAGATGAAAAATTTATCAAGGCCAGATCATTCGTGCAGTTCTTATGGAGAAAAAATATTGATAGGTTTAAGGATACATGTCAAAAGAGGCATGGAGAACAACCTGATAAGTATTTGAATGATATTGAGGTTGAAGTAAAGTAGGAGATGTTGGGTGAATTTGAGAAGATTAGTCCTAAAGAAGGAAGAGACTTAGTCAGAAAAGCTGGAGTCCTTCTTCTCCCCAAGTGGGACCTAGCAAATGTAGTAGTGTTTCATGTTGTGAGAAAAGGAGCCAAATCTGCAAGTGACATGCTAGGAACAACCCAACAAGGTAGAAAGGGTGTTATGTTCAGTATGGATCATGCTACATTAGTCATGTGAGAACTGAAGAAGAGAAGAAATGAAGATGTGGCAAATGATTTATCAGGAAAACTAGTGACAAGAAGGGTAGGAGATACCTCAGTAGTAGAACCATCTTGCTTAGTACTCGAGGTTGCCAAGTTGAATGAGCAGGTCTCAAAAAGGAGGCTAAGGAGAAGGAAGAACTTAGGAGAAAGATGGAGATATTTTTTCAAGCATACAATGAGGTGAAGAAAGAATCCCTGGAAAAGGATAGAGTTATTGCACACCTAAGGGGCCAGCAAAAAATCCAAAAATTGCCTCAGATGATGATTTCTCAAACTTCAACCCAACCTGCCTCTATGAGGCCTACCCTAGTTTGACTTAATCTTAACACTATTTCTCATTTATATTCTCTCCAGTCAATACTAATTTTTCTATAATCAGACTTTTGGGACACATGTATTACTTTATGGATCCGTGGAAACCTTTTCTTGTATACAAACACCTGATTATGTAATCGGGAAATCTATATAATACTCTATGTTAGTGATGAAGATCCCTACAGAACTTAGTTTTGATGGTTTTGTATATTGGATTAGTATGTGGATGTTAGATATAATCAAGATGCAAATTTATTAAAAGTTATGTTTATGCATGTGGAATAGATGTAGATATTGTTAAGT
>MU227200.1:4732635-4752624 GCA_018584345.1 Thuja plicata | reverse complement strand
ATTAAGCAAGTGGTGTTAGTATCATTCAGATAGAATAAGTTACCTTTAGTCTATTCACCGGTACCAATCAGTTTTCCTGATTCATTGAAGATCTTTGCCTTCTTGTTCTCAAATTCTACTCTATGACTTGAATTATTCAGCTAAGAAACACTCAACAGATTATAATTCAATCCTTTTACCCAATAAGCATTTTCACATTTAATTAGGTTATTCAACATTATAGTTCCTTTACCTTCAACCGGACAAGGTGTATCATTTCCCATTCTTACTGTACCACCATTATAATACTCAAAAGTGTTAAAATTTTCTTTGTCACTGGTCATATGGTGAGTGTAGCCACTATCTATAATCCAGATTTCATTCTTGCTAACCTTAGATATGACTGCAATTTCTTCATACCTTTCATCTTCATCTGAATCATCCTTCACAGCTACAAATACCATCTTGATGTCATCATCAAGTTCGGTGTCAGTATCTTCATCTTTGAAAGTAGCTAGGTAGCTATCCTTCTTTCCTTTATCCTTGTAGTGTCGGGTATCTCTTCTTTCTAGTTTTTGCTAACCTCTATAGTCCTTGTTATCACCTCTGTTAGATTTCTTCTCAAAAGATCTGTCATCACTTCTGTCATCTTTTCTTCTATTAGGACATCTTGTAGCAAAGTGTCCAATCTCTTTACAATTAAAGCATACAAGTGGTAACTTGCCTTTGTACTTACCTTTGCCTCTTTGCATTCTCCTTTCCATGAATGCTTCTATTTCATCTAGATCTTCTTCTTCACTTTCACTTTCACTATCTCTTCTAGATGTGCATCTCTGACTGGATTTGTTTATTCTCATAGAAGACTTAAATGCAGACTCTAAGTTTGTTAAGACACTATTATCAAAGTTATTCATCTCAAATGAAATCAGTCTACCAATCAAACTATCAAGAGTAACTGTATTGCTTGCAATTTCTCTCATTTCTTGAATAGCAGAAACTCTAATAGCATATATAGGAAATAAGGTTCTTAAGATTTTACTTACCATTGTCTCCTCTTCAAGTGTACCTCCAACACCTCGTATAGCATTGACTACTTCTTTTATTCTTGTGTTGTACTATGTGATTTTTTCTCCTTCTTTCATTTTGAGATCATCGAATTTTCCTCTAAGGCTTTCTACCTTGGCTCTCAGAACATTTACATCACCGCCATGTACAAGCTTTAGTTTGTCCCACATTTTCTTTGCAGTTGTACAATCTTTGACATCTTCAAATTCAGCATCAGAGAGAGAGGAAGAAAGCTTATGACCATGTAGTTGTGCTCATGCTTCACTCTCAATTGATCTACTGTTAATGGTCCTATGGGAAACACAAATTCAGTATCTATGTATTAAGTAACATCATTACCAATACCTGATAAGTGGAGTCTTATCTTGCTTTTCCATGAAGCAAAGTTGTCTTTGTTCAACTTGGGCACATCTCATTTTCTCATCTTGTGATCTTTACTTAGGTCTTGAAACCTTCCTTCTAAGCACACAAGCTCTGATACCAATTGTTGGTAATAACTGAGAGGGGGGGTGATTCAGTAGCCTCAAAATTTATCCTTTAATCACTAACCACCAATCAAATAAATCTTCGATTATTAAGTCCCTACAAGATGCATGCCATGAAATACTTATAATGGTTAAATGTCTATCAGTTTACCTTGTCTATCCTTATTCTCCTTGATAACCAATAAGCAGTAAAACTATTTACCGATACTCAGTAAATATACAAAGTATACCAATCAATCCAGAAATGCATATGTGAAATGTAAAACAATAAAGTAATAAACCATACACACATAACACATGGATTTTAATGTGGAAACCCTATTAAGGGAAAAACCACTGGGACCGGTACCCAAAATTTTCACTCTTCTGAAGTGAGCCCTGTTAGGAGCCAACCCTGTTAAAGGTTACAAATACGCTGTTAAGTGCGACCTTGTTAGAGGATTTTAATATGAGTCTATCACTTGATATCTAGCATGTATATGCAAAAAATATTGATCAACCTCTATGGGAAAAATAGGTATCTGGCATATTTGTTTCTACCTAACTGCATCAGCCTCCTTCTTAGACTGTCTGTCAGTATTGGGAACTCAATGCTATCTTCATGATAAACTTTTTGGCAATCTGTTAGGATATACCTCAATTATAGAAGTCTGTTAAGTCCTGCTTTGTTAAGAGACTTGATGCTTCAATGGTTAAACTGAAACACAATGACGTGTTTCTAATGCAACTTGAATTATAGATTTTAGATCTATTTAAGTACATTACCTCTCTGATCAATGTATCAATTCAATTCTTTGTGCTCCACACTTTCTTCTCTGTGATGTTGTGCTTCACTATTTGTCGATGTCTATAGAATTCTTTAGCTCTCCTTCACCTTGATTGATCAGGACTGTATGAAGTTATCCTTCATCAGTTTCTCTTCAACATCCTCTTTCTATTCACTCCCCTTCCTGTGTATGTGAATTCTTGTGATTACAAAAATTAATTATGCTCATCTCTTATATAGACATGGTGTTCCTTAATTATTGATTCTTGATTCTTGATTCTTGGAGTGAAAAACCATTCACCCAATTTGATTTAAAGCTTTAACTCCTGATTTATCTTGTAGTTATCTTCTTGCCAACTATACAAATCTTCTTTAAATAAATTACTTAACTCTGATCAAATAAAAAAAATAAAACAACTAGTTAAGTCTATCCTTAAGCTCTGCTAGCTAGATATTTTGTCATTTTTTGAACTATCTGTTTTGTCAGTCAACTCTGCAGTTAGTCATTGGTGATAACTACCAATTTGTTCGGTGTGACTCTATTCAACTTTGGGATCTCCATCTATTAGGTATCATTGGATTTTTCTTCATCGGGCGATACTGTCTTCTGCTTGTCGAGCATCACTGTGAATTTTTCTTTGCCTTTACCGATGGTGTGCACTCCATCGGTGTTGTCTATCACTAGTGAAAACTTGACTTTTATGCATTGCTAAAAGCATAACCTTTGTTCTAATGATTCTCTGAAGTATTTGGCATTATGTACATGACCGTAGAGATGATATCAAGTTGACATCAATGAAAATACAAACCATTAACTAATTTAATGCCTTGCATTATCTTCAACTTAACATTATCAAACATTCAATCAGTTACATGTCATCATTGTAACCCCGTGGACCATTTGGAGACTAAGGAATGAGGAGATTTTTGAAGACATAAGGAGAGATCTTATTTAGTTTTATATCAAACTCACACTTTTTCATATTGTTGCACAAGTCACTACAGTCATTGAAGTACCAAGGGAGAGATTCCAATGATTGATAAAAGAGGGGGCCATGATCAAATTCAAGAAAGAGATCCAGTCTACCTCATCTACAAAAGATACCCAAGAAGCTGGTACATCTGAAGGCACAACCAACCTTAACCAGGGAAATGGAAACATAGCTTTAGTGGACAACCAGGAAAGTCACAACTACTGGGCTAATGAAGAAGAGAACCAGAATGCCAATATAAATGTGAACTAGGATGAAAAAAAGATGATGGATGGGATAATAGTGTCCAAAGAGATAACAATAGTGTATGGGGTGAATCATGATCATAGAGTTTTTTTAGGGGAAAAAAAATTGTAATAACTTTATAAAACTAGTTTAAGGTTGATCTAGTTTGGTGGTAGACTGTAGCAGATTACTCTTCTGCTCCTTAAAACTCTTTAAATTTTTTTTGATGCTTTGTTGATATTGTATTCCATTTTCATTCATAGGGCATATACTCTAGTGTCTATGGTTGTTTCTCTACTTTTCGGATCTTTATACACTATACTATGTCATGACTGTTTGAATTTAGTCTCAATTACATACACATGTTGGACTCAAACAATGTAATGTTGCACTTTGGCCTACACAATGGCCTTCTTTTGTAATCTTTTTTGGAATCTATATAATATATTACCGATCAAAAAAAATACCTCATTATTTTAATCTAATGAAAGAAATTTTAAAATGTGTCAACAATGTCACATGGAAGGTCAAAATAGTGTTCTAATGTATCAAGATGGTGCAATGATCATATGCAGGGCACAACAAAGATTCCTCTCAAAGAAGAGATTAGGGGTGTAGTAGGAAAATGGTGTGAAATAGTGACACATTGCTAGATACCAAAAGGGGTAGTGAGGGACAGTAATATAACAAAGATATTCTTTCTATAAAAAAGACAATGATCTAATGAGCTAGATATAGTGAAATTTAAGCCCAAAAAGAGGCAAGAAAAATCATAGACAAGAAGAATGGATTCAAGTTAAGATCCAGATGTATTCGAACAAGGAAAATGACAATCTGAATCTTAGAAAAAGAACACATCATTTGAAGGAAAAAAATAATAATTACAAATAAAAACAATGACACAATCACAAAAGGCTTCCAATAGCATACATTTTTGGTTTAGACTCGTAGTGCTCAAACTTGGAGCATTAAAAGACATAGAAGACTTTTTCATTATTTCCTAACATGAGAGAACATGAGCTTACCAAATCTACCTAAGCTAGAAGTCACTATCTGCACAGAAGAAACCATCAAAAAACCACATAACAGTTGGAAAACCCTAGTTAGCATGGCGGCATGAAGCAAAGAATTTTTTTTTCATTTAAATTAGAGGAATGAATGGCATTGTATATATGCCTACCTAGGTTTCTGCCAAAAATTAAAGGTTTATTTTTATTATAATTTTTACATGTTAATTTTAATTTATGTGAAATATATTTATTAAGTGACTTGGTATTTTATCATTCACATAATAAATATTATTTGATGCAAAATAATTTTATTAATCTTCATTTATCAGTCAATTAAGAGTTGTAACTATGGGTTTTTGACCTTGTATTTTTTGTTTTCATTGATTTGATTAATGTAAAATCTTAGCTAAAAGTGAGGCTTTTATAAAATACTTTAGTTAATATTAATTTATTGATAATGCAAATAATTTTGCACTGTAATTATCAGTCAATTAGGACTAATCAGGGATCAAATATGATTGCAAATATCATGGAGGAGAAATGAGAGAGTTTCTGATGAGTTTTTCAATATTTTATATTATTTAAGGAGCCCTTTTGGGTTTGACCTCAGTCTAGGATGATTTTTGAATAGTTAACTTTAACGTCTTTCTTCTAGTTCCACCACTTTTTTAATGGATTTGATCTCATACTTAGACTGAGCCTATCATAATAATGCTCATTTGTTACTTCTCACTATTTCCTTGAACAATTTTTCCCTTAGCATTTTCGTTATATGACAAAGATATTGATGCATTAATGAAAGGAGAAAAACTCCATTGATGAGTACTAAAAGTTAAAAAATGCAAATGTTAATTTTTTTCATAAAATATGTGAAGGCCTTAAGAATATATCGAGAGGTCGCAATGTCATCCACACATAGGTATTTTTAGATCACTAAGCCACTAAGACAACCAAATGGCTCGCTTATAAGGTAGGGGTGCCATGAGGGGGCTGACTTAATTTATAAGCTCTATGAATTATGATCAAATTCAAAAAAAAAAGGAATAGAGGAGTAATTAATAGTCAATTTTTAGTCATTTTTATTTGTATGACTAATTATTTAGTTGTGATTTTACTCAATGACCAAATTATTCATTTATTTAGTCACTTAGATAAATTTTAAAATGCAACCAGCTTAATCTAATGAGAATAGTTACCATTTAGAGAGATTGGAAAATAGTGTCCAGAATAATATTCACACAATAAGTCTATTGGCGAACACACATTATTGGTGAAATGCAACTTCTAAGAATATAAGTATATGATATTATCAAATGTTAATGTGTAAAGGAGTATTAATCATTCATTTATTCATTTTTATTATAAGGGTGACTAATTATTTAGTTATTTATTTGGTCATTTTACCCGATGACCAAATTGGTCATTTATTTAGTCATTTTATCCGATGACCAAATTGGTCATTTATTTAGTCAGTTTAGTTGTGATTTTACCCAATGACCAAATTGGTCATTTATTTAGTCATTTATATTTGTGAATTACAAAAAAATGGTAGAACATGATTAGTTTTAGTCACCTAGCCATTTATTTTCCCAAATTCTACTAGTGGTTGTTAGGTCTGCAAGAAGTAGAAAGGAAGAAGGTAAAGATTATAAAGGAAAAGGGAGATATTGAACTTATTGTTAAACCAGTGAGAGGTATTTTCACTGTCAAGAATCAAAAGTTGAGGAATTACATAAATCAAGTATGGGATGAAATAGAACATTTTGACACTTTCTCGATTGAAGCTATACCCAGTATTTAAAATTCTAAAGCAGATTCCTTGGCAGTATCTACCTCTTTTCTTCTCACGTACCGAGAATTTAAATTTGATACCTATAGAATTGAACTAATCTATATGCCTAGTGTTCCTAATAATGTGGAGGGTTGCAAAGTTTTCAAAGATGACCATCAGGTTCAAGACTTTCTAGAAGTAGTGGAAGGTTTCTCTGGGACCTATTTTGAAGGGTCAAGCAACCCTTGTAAAGAATTATGCCCTAATCCTAGCATATATTTGGAAGAGGGTGTGATGTAACTCAAAGGGAATGATTTCCCTGGAAAAATTATTCAATAGAAATAATGAATCTTTTAGAAACATACATGCCTCACCTTTGGAGAAACCAGATGGACATGAGAAAATTAATGTTGGTAGTCAGTCATAGCCAAGATGGATATCTGTTAGAAAATGGTGCACTCCAAAAGAAAAGGGAGATGTATTTGAGTTATTAATAGAATATAAAGATATTTTTGCATGGGGGTATGATGATCTAAAAAAAATTAGGAAAAGAGAGTTTCAACATAGGATTCCTTTAAAACTATTTCACCATCTTTCAAACAAAAGTTGAGGAATTATAATCCTATGGTGGCGGAGTTAATTTACAAATAAATTAAAATTATGTTGAAGGAAAGGATCATATATCTCATACATCATCACACGTGGATAGAAAATATAGTCCTGGTTAGTAAGAAAAATGGTGAAATCAGAATTTGTGTGGATTTCCAAAATTTAAATTAGGCTAGTCCAAAGGAAAATTACGCTCTCCCTGTGATGAATCATATATTGAAAATGGTAGCTGGTTCTAAGATGATGTCAATATTTGACAGTGTCTCAGGGTATAATCATATCAGTGTGGCAGTGGAGGATCAACATAAAATAGATTTCACCACCCCATGGGGTAGCTTTGCCTATAATTGAATGCATTTTAGGTTAATAAATGAAGAGGCAATGTTTCAAAGGGATATGATTTCCTCATTCAAATATTTGATAGACAAAATCATTAAAATTTACCTTGATGACCTGACATTTTTTCTCAAAGAAACAAGGGGATCATTTGAAAGACTTACAAGTTGTGCTTCAGAGGTGTCGTTAGCACAACATCTCATTGAATCCCAAGAAGTTAGTATTTGGAGTGATAGAAGGAAAAATCCCTGGGCATCTAGTAGCTAAAGAAGGCATCAAAATAGGCCCAGAGTGTGTTAAATTAATTCAACAACTGAGTCTCCCATCAAATAGAAAATGGGTTAAATATTTCTTTGGTCAGGTGAACTTCCTTAGATACGTTGTGTCAAACTTTGCAGAAATAATGAAACACAGAGTAGGTTTGATGAGCAAAAAAAATTCTTTTAAATGGAGTGAGCCAAAAAAGGAAGCATTTGGAAAAATCAAAGACTCTATTGCATATGCTCCCACCTTGATCAATCCGAGTTTTGAAAATAAATTTATCATATATTGTTATGCCTCTGAACATACCTTATCAGAAATTCTATTGCAAAAGGATGAAATAGGATTAGAATCCCCTATAGCCTTAATGAGAATACCATTTAAGAAGCATGAGTTTAACTATTTCTTAATAGAAAAGCAGGCCTTCACAGTGGTAAAATCTATGAACCAGTTCAAATATTATATCCTCCATTCACATTCTATGGTCTTTGTACCAAATGCAGTCATCAAGAGTATTTCGACGCAATAGGAGGTAGGGATGAATAAGAGGGCCTCCTGGGTGGCTAAAACTTAGGAATATGATGTGAATATCTAACCAAATAGGCTTGTCTGAGGACAAGGTTTATGTAGATTAATTGTTGAGAACAAGGAGGATGAAGTAGAGTAGCTACCGGAAGTCCTTTTTGTAAACTTATAAGATTCATGGTTTACTAATGTGATATATTATCTAACATATGGAGATTGTCCTGAGAATTTGTCACCAAGGAAAAAAAGGAACCTGAGATTAAAAGCCTCAAAATATGTACTTTGGCAGGATGTTCTGTATAAAATAAGACTAGATGGAATGTTCTTACGTTGTGTATATAAACAACAACAGAAGGAACTCTTGAACACATTCTATAATGAAGCTTGTGGAGGACATTATTCGTCAACAGGAACAACATTCAAAATAATGAGGAATTGATAATACTAACTAGGAATGTTCAAAGATTCTTATCAATGGGTAGCGAGTTGCAAAAAATGTCAAATGTTTGTCGGGAGACTGTACCTAGCTCCTCTTCCACGTAGGCCAGTAGTCATTGAGGATCCATTGAAACAATGGGGATTAGATTTTATAGGGCCTCTCACACCACCTTCTACTGTTGGGTACAGCTACATTTTGACAACAATAGATTATTTTACAAAGTTGGTGGAGGCTATACAAACCAAATGTACCACCTATGAAGTAGTTTGTAGTTTGTTCATGGAAAATATAATAGTACATTTTGGGTACCATTAAAAATTATAGCTGACAATGCTACTTATTTTTCATCTCATGAATTGACAATGTTCTATTATGATCATGGTATGGTCCTATTACATTCATTTGATTATTACCCTCAAGGAAATGGGCAGCCATAATCAACCAATAAAAACCTTATCTCTATCATGAAGAATCTTGTCAGTGAGAATAAAAAAGATTAGCACAAGAAACTTCATGAAGCCTTATGGGCTAACACAATTACCCCCAAGAGAGAAATAGGCATGGATCCTTATAACTTGGTATATGGTGTAGATGCCCAACTCTCATTACCTCTTGAACTTTTGCTTTAAATTTTTGAAGGGTGGTAGAAGATCAGTATTTCCAAAGCCCCTTAGATAAGTGAATCATGTACCTGGCCAAGCTAGAAGAGGATAGAAATGAAATAGTAGATAGAATAAATGCTCACCAGAACTGGGTCAAGGATTTATTTGATAGAAAAGAAATTCCTTGCAAATTCTTGGAAGGAGATGAAGTTCTATTATGGGATAAGAAGAAAGAGCCTAAAGGTGCACATGGAAAGTTTGAATCACTCTGGAAAGGTTTGTACATCTTTACTCAGGTATTGGGTCCTAATACTTTTATATTAGCTTATCTTAATGGACCAGTTCTACCCTTGTCCTATAATGGACAGGATTTGAAATTGATCAAATTATTTTGATAGCAAAGGGGTTTTTCCCCCTCTGTTTGTACATAGTCCAAGTATTGTTGTGTTTGTGTTTCTATTTGTTTTTGGTGTGCCTCACCCTTTCTCTTTAGTTGTTGTTGTTTTCTTAACCAAAGATTCTGAGTTATTTTCCTTTTGTCCAAAAGGGAGTCCCCAGTTAGAGCCAATGTTAACACAACCTTAGATTTATAATCTTTCAAGTGTTAGTATGAGTTTTAGTGAAATTAAAATTTCCCTTAATTTGAAGTGTCATCCTTCTTGTCATATTTGTGTTCACCATTAAGAAAATTCAGTTTTTAGTCTTTAAACCAATTGAATGCGCTAAACCCCGCGAACTAGTTCAAACATTTCAATTAGTTCAGTTGGTTCAATAAGTTGCATGTATATCACCACTTTCCATTCTTCATTTTTAAGCGTTCAACTTTTGAAAAGTCTTTGCATAGTTTGAACCATTTGAACTGATTGAACCCTTTGAACTTGTTCAATCAGTTCAATGTGTTCAATTAGTTCACTCGTTGTTTTTATGTTTTGGTCAATTTTCTCCCCGGGTCTATTTTGAAGTTGAAATTATCATGGCCTTCTCCAAAGAAATTATTTTTCCTAATAGAAATGGGATTACATTCGACAAGGATGGAATTAATTATTCATCTTGAAATTATTTTTCCTAATATAAATGGGATTACAGTTCAAGTCACTTAACTGCAAAAAGTAATAATTCATCAGTGGCATATTTTTTTTGGCATTTTGTCATTGGAGCTTCTTGATTTTCCCAAGAAAAGTGGTAATGATGAAAATACATGGATACACAAATAAAATAATGGGTCGTTAATAGAAATTTAATTGGAAAACCTACATGATTTTTATTGCGGCATAGATGAAAGATTGAGCCAAATACCTCTCTTTTTATCTCATGATTAATTGTCTTTTTGAAGTGATATTTATCATAAAATAACTATTAATTTCCTTTAAGAAGAGGTGGGTCACAAGAAAAATGGAAAGTTTTAGCAAAGTTGCAGGTGATTTTTGAGTTTAAAGGTGATTTTTGATTACTCTCTGCTAGTAATTTTTTGCAATCCTGTGAATTCTAATTGCTAGCTAGAGGTCTTTGTGGGTTATTTCGCTATGATGACAACATTCCAAGCCTCTGAAAATTCCCATAGTTTAATTTTTCCTACTCCTAAATGTGGACATACCTCCTGGATTCAGTATGACTTAGAAAAGTTTGTGGAAAGGAGTGAAAACTTAGGAAATGATCCAATCATGAGTAAAATTGTTTCTAGTGACATTGTTGAAGTTCTTGCCTTCCCCTAGCCATTTTGTGCCTTGGAATTATTTTTGAATGTATTAATAAGTATGATGTTGAGAATAGGTGTATCATAAATGCCAACAATGGAGCGTTGTTGTCCATAAACAAAGAGACAATAACTTCAGTCCTAAAGCTCCTACATAGAGAAGCTTAATCTGATTTTATGGTAGCTTTCTCTTGGTCCATGTTCTTAGAGAAATCCCAAATTTATAGGAATGTTATTTCTAAATATTGGTTACTCAAAGCCCATAAAGGAGGATCAAGGCTACTTAAACCGCTCACTAGAGAGAATCTAAAGACCCACATTAGATATTTGGTGGCATTACTACAAAGAGTGAAGGAGATTGATCATTCTTATCATTTCAAGGAATGTATGTACTTATTTATCCAAATAATACTTCAAGGCATCTAGTTTCTTGACTAGGAAGAAATCATAGCGGAAGAGATGCATGACCAACTCAATACTGGTCATTTTGGGCATAGATGTTTTTATATGTCTTTATATTTTTTACTGCTTAGCCTGTACCAGAGGATAGAAGGGTCTATATCATGAACTATTTATGGAAGGAATACACATCTATGAGTACTATCCACATTTACAAAGAAGAAGTGCTTCAAAAGTTATAAGCAGGTGAATGATATCTTTACAGGAAAACTCACCCATGAACTTACTGGGATTCTAGACAAATAGATGTCTGGAGAGGAAATGCAGCTAATTAGCAGTTTTAGAAGATTTTACACTCAACTTTCAAGATTTACATACCTTAGAGTGGGAGGATTTGATGAAAATGCCATAAAACTTCCAAGATATGTATTGGACTGCATCATACTTGTAGAATTATGTATACAAGTGGCCCATGTAAGTAAGCAGTATTCACCTAAAATAGCATTAGGTACTATTGGAATAATTGAATGGTGTGTACTGAGAGGAGAGGGGTGAATCAGTACCCTTATAACTTTTTATCAATTAACCCTTAATACTTTTTTCTTGCATTACCAACCATTGATGTTTTTCTACCTTATTCATGTAATATCAAAACATAAACTTAATTGCATGTAAACATTCATAGAAACATTCATGAAATGTAAGTAGACATGAATCAAGAATTGGTAACATAGAAAACCCCTATTAGAAGGTAAAAAATACGGTGGGGATGAAACCCACAAAGCTTCACTATCTGCAGAATGGAAGGTGCCAGTTAAGGCTACAAGTGTGATCACTTCTGATGATCTTACCCTGTTACGAGTAACATTTGAGACTTGTTAAGGTCTACTCTGTTAAGAGATTTTAACAACACTGTTAAGTGTGCACTCGGTTAAGAGATTTACAAAAAGATTGTTAAGTCCACCTTCTTAAAGGATTTCTTCTATTTGCTACAATTGTTAGATAGTAGTCAAAATACTTGTTGATTTGATAGTATGCAATCTTGAATTGCTGAATACAAATCCATTAAGTTCACAATGTATGTGTATCACCTAGAGTGATTGATTAATACCTCTGTTCTACTTGGTAGCCTTGAATCTTGTTCTTCATAACTAAATTTTGTCTTTTGTGTCCTTCTGCATAAAACTCTTTTTTTTATCCATAGATGTCTGCTGCGGCTACAATCATCATTTTTTGATTGATTATTACATCTATTTATACAATGTATTGACCTAATTTAGGTTTCATGCTTTACAATAAAATCTCTATGATCAAAGGTTTACAACTTGACCTTGATCTCCTATTTTGCATGTTTACAATCAGTTAGACTGATTAAAAAAATTACATGTGCTTTACTTGTCCCTCAAGAAGTGGTTTTAAAGATAAGCATAAAGCTAAATATAAAACTCAAGTATTTTATCTGATGTGTAACTCAGATCCACATTTCTCAAAAAATAAAGTTGTCTCTCAGTAGATTGGTTCTTGGGTTGCTATGTAGTCTTTGCTTGGTGATGTCTTTGAAGTGTGTGTCAATTTATACTATAAACTATGTTCTCAATTTACACTGTAAACTGTCTGTCAGTGATAGTGATAATTCTGATTTTGGTGACCTCTATGAACTATTGTGTCAGGTTGCACTATAAACTTGTCTTTCAGTGATCATGTTAACGATGGTTCAAAAACTATTTCCTTTGTATACTAATGACAAAATATTATCCATTAGAATTATAAATCTCCCCCTTTGGCATTAGTATCAAAAATTGATATGTGCAAAGCTGAAATGTTCAGTATATACACCAAATGTTTACCTTGTCAATATGACTCCCCCTATGTGCATGCCTCAATGTAGTATATGTATATTTTTCTTCCTTTGATACATTTTCCTTTATACATATATTTCCCCTTTTATCATTTCCCCCTTTCACCTTATCATTTCCCCCTTTATCATATCAGGTCCCCCTTTTTTTGAGAATAATGACAAAGGTGTAATACTTACAACTTGTCAAAAATGTGGAAATGGGATTTTTGAATGTCCTCCATTAGCTTCTCCCATTTCTCTTTGAGGTTCTCAAGGATCATGAATTCTAGGGTGATTTTGGCATGCATGTCATATATGCTCTCTGTAATAGACATCTATAGCGTGGCAATAAATGCTTTTGCCAAAGTCATATGTTTTAATAGCAGTGTAAGATTCGGGAGTAACATAGCCTGCAGCTCAGTTACCTCATCTTAGATTCTACTTATGGCCTTTTTAAGTTCAATTCTCAACTTTTTTTCTTCTATAATCTTGTCATAATGAAAGTTGAATACGTTTTCCTTGGTTGTGAGACTTTGTGCACTAGTTTTAAGATCTTGATCAATTTTGGCTATCTTTTCACTATGCTCGGTAGTGAAAGTCTCTAATGTGCACAAATTTTTAATTAAGTTGACTACTTTTAATAAGATTGGTTCTATTGTAGTAACTAATTCAAAAAAATTACCTTTTGTTCTGTGACTTCTTGGTTTATTTTCTCTATAAGCTTGTATTGACACTTCTGCTAAGCACGTTCCTCAATTACCTTGTCTGCATCTACATTCTAGGATTTGATGGCATTGGTGAATGCTAATAATTGATCAAGTATAGGTATACTTTGATCAATTATGGCATCAAGTAAAATCTAAAATAGTATTTCTTTGGTTGTATCCAGGACTTTAGAGTTCTTGTGCTCCTTCTTGAGCTTGTCATGTATTGCCTTTCTTTTACAAAGTTCTCCATACTTTATAAGTGACTCTAGATCCAATGTTCTAGGATCACATTCTGGTATATCGATAATTTCATCTAATGTGACTGAATTTTTATTCTTCTTCTTCTTGGATATGGTGGTGGAAGTAGGTTCATGTAGAACTATAGCTAGTTCATGCTCTTTTTCTTGCTTTGGTGATTTTATGGGAGGTGTGGTTCCTATTGTTTGTTGCTTGGTATTGACCTATTGGTCAATAGTAGTTGTCTCCACATCAACCTTATTTATTTTTTGAGCCTTTTCACCTTTGGTGTTCTTATCAGTGGCATCACCCGGTTTCTCCTCTCCACTTGTTGCTTTTTTCTCTTCATTTGTATCCTTCTTCTTCCTTTGATCATCACCTGTGCCCATCGGTGTGTTTGTATCTTATTTAGGTGTCTTCTCCTTTGCCTCTATTATGATATTGATAGCTTGTATCAATAATGGCATGTCATCTAGTATATTTATCTCTGCAACATCTGTAGTATCATTTTCTTGTGCTTTCTCAGTGGCATTAGTTACATATTCATCTTTCTTGGGCTCATCATCAGAATCAATAAGTGTTATATCTTTTATGATGACCTGTGTTGAATCCCCCAATGATTTAAGTATCTAAGGTACATCATCCATGGCCTTGCTTGCCTATGTTGTCAACTCACCTAGATTGATGTCCTTGGTGTTATTTATGAATATGTTCTTTGGGCTTGATCTGGCCTCTTTCTCTTCATAATGAGGGGTCTCAGTAAGGGCTAATACCTTCTCGGGGCTTGAATCCTCCTTAGGTGGATTGAATATTTCATTCCAAGTTTCATTTCTTTCTTTGTCAAGCTCTATTAATCTTCCCTCTAGTACTTTGTAAGCTCTCATCTTAGCAGAGAATTTCTTTGAATTCTTCTTCATCATTTCATCAATTTCTTCAACTTTTGACTCAGGTGGCGTAATTGTGACTAGGGATATTTCCCTTATTTGTTTTTTTGTATGCAGTGCATAAGTCCACCTTGTCGACATTCTATCATTTAGTTCTTGTGGCATCATCTTATTAAATTGTACAGGTACATATTTGAATGCAATCATTGCCTTGATGATGGATTCTTCAATCTTGGTTTGATCTTCAGGAGATAAGGTTAGTCATTGCCTTATCTTAGAATTTGATATGCTACATGTCTTGATGATTGATGCAGCAATCTCATTAATTGTCTTAGGAACTTTGTTATTTTTATGTTGGAGTGCTTGTTCACTCTCATCCTGTACAATTTCATCCTTGTCCTCTTTACCTCTAATGTATTTTATTCTTTGCCTTGGTGCCTGTTTCCCAGTTTGAGGATTTCTCTTATAAGTCCTTACTATTCCTTTCTTAACTCGTGGTGAGTTTGCATATTTTGTAGGCTCACTCCTAGTTCTTGATGCAACATTATTTCTTGGTTTATTTATTGGTGGTGCATCAGACTCAGTTGACTTAGAGTCACTCAAATTTGCATCTTTAATGTTTCCATCTGTGCAAAGCTTCTTGTAACCTTCTTCAACTTCAAGATCTCTGATTTCTGAAACTTTGCAGTGGATATATGATTAGACATATTTGACTAGAAAAACCCTAGGAGGTATGCTTGCAAATGCTCTAGCATCATCAAGTTGTGAAGCAACCTCTAGGAAAAATTTATACTTAGGCTCTTCAAAGGTGGAGTTCTTGATCATATTGACCTTCTTGTACTTTGCATTCTTGATCCTGGAGACTCGTGATGTGTTTTCCATGTTTCTTGAAATTAGGGATTTCTATAATAATGATTTGTTTTCTTGGTAAGTCTTAGATACTCACTTGATCTTAGTTGTAGATGCTGGACATTTTTTATAGTAGCCATGAATGTGCTTGTGAATCTCTCTGTTGGTCACTCTTCTTTGCTCCATTCTTCACTCTTATTTTTTCTCTTAAATTCTTGGTGATTGAATGATCTTTCTGTCTCCCTTTTATAGATGATTCCCTAAGTAGTGCAACAAATGCTTTACCTACTTCTCAGTGGTCAAAGATGGAGTTTCTCAGTCATCACGCAAACTTCCCAGCTCAGTGAGTATACACTTCTCAAGGTAAGTGTCAACTTAATTTACCTTTCACAGGTTCATCAATGATTCTCAGTATATAGTGAAGGCTTAGTTATCTTTTACATGATTATCGATGATGCTCAATTTACACTAACAACTTGGATTTTATATGTATACCGACAAGATTGGATTCATAAAATCATAATAAGTAATACCATAGTGCATCTCCATTCATGCTAATTTGGCATATTATCAATGTATATTGGAACTAATATAAAATATATCTTTGTATAGTGCAGTTCCATACTTACTTGTTTTTCTTAGGTGGGGGTGGTGATATCACTAGATCCATTGGATGAGGTGTCACCAACTGTGGTGCTCGGTCCAGCATTGTCATTGTTTGTATCTTTCCTCCACATTTGATTTCTCATTCTTCTGATATCTTCAATGGTGTTTCCATTAGAAAAAGTGCTTGACTATGTCACTCGGTCTTTGCAGTCCTTTCTTAGATGAACAACCTTATGATAGTGTAAACATGCCATTTTAGAGGTAGTCCAGTTCCTGGACCTTCTTATCCATTTTATCATGTAGATTTCAGCTATGTGTCCATATCTACCACATGTTGTGTAATTTTCCCATGTTTTGTAATCCCAAACATATGAGTTACCGACTCTTCTCGGTTGATAAGCATATTCTTGTTCTTTTGGCTTCCATGCTTGTTTTTTCTTCTTCCTACATTCAAGAAATGTGTGCCAATGAAATTTTCAAGTTGAAAAATATTTTTCCATGTAGGATTCCTTATTTGGTTGTTTCACCTTAGATCTGCATTCATATGATTTATTTCCATGCTTTTTATAGTTATAAAAGTTTCCTATGAATGTAGAAGTAGATTTAGGAATACCTCTAGCTTTACTCATGCAAACATTTGATGTGTGGCCTAGTTTTCCACAGCGATTGCATGAATTCTTCTTTGGTCTCAGATTTGTATAGACATATCTTTGATCAGTTTGATTTGATGATTCTCCATGCTTGGTATACCCTAGACCGGCATTATTGTTGAGTCTTCTTTGTCCATTCAGAAAATCATCCATTCTTTTGCTACTCTCTTCAACTTTGTTGATCATATCATTGGGTTTTTGTTGAATCCTTACTTCATGCTTCAGTCTCTCATTTTCTTCTCTTAGCTCTCCAATAGCTTCTAATTTACCATTGAGTTCTATGTTCACTCGATTGGCCTCATGACTCACAAGAACTATTTGATTGGTGATCTCATGATGATGTTCATTAAGTAACTCTCTCTCTCTCTCTCTCTCTCTCTCTCTCTTGTAGATTTTTAGTGACCTTCCTCCTATCATCAATAGCTATTGTTCTTTCTTGTTCAGCTTGTTTATCATTATTCATAACATCAATTATTCTTACCATATGTGTCTCTTGACCAATTTGCAGTATCTTTACTTATTCAGTTAGATGTTGATTGATTTCATTCAGACTTGTAATGCTTCCTTCTGATGTGTCAGATGTATTTCTATTTGTAGATCTTGATGACTTAAATAAATTATGTATCTCTTCTTCATGATAGTCTATTTCATTGTAGCGGGATTCCATAGCTTTTCTTTTAGCCAATAGATCTCTCATCTTGATTCTTTTTTCTTTGTATTGCTCATAGAATATCTGTATCTCCAACTTCTGATTCTCAATATTCTTGTCAATCTTATACGTTTCCATTGTATGATATTTTCTCTCAAGTGATTTAAAATTTTCCAAATATGAGATCTATCCCTGATACCAATTGTTGGAATAATGGAATTATGTGTACTGAGAGGGGAGGGGTGAATTAGTACCCTTATAACTTTCTATCAATTAACCCTTAGTACTTTGTTCTTGCATTACCGACCATTGATGCTTTTCTAGCTTATGCATGTAATATCAAAACATAAACTTAATTGCATGTAAACATTCATAGAAACATTAATGAAATTTAAATACACATGACATAAGAATTAGTAATGCAAAAAACCCTTGTTAAAAGGTAAAACTATGGTGGGGATGAAACCCATAAAGCTTCACTATCTGCAGAATGGAAGGTGTCAGTTAAGGCTACAAGTGTGATCACTTCTGATGATATTACCCTGTTAGGAGTAACATTTGAGACTTTTTAAGGTCTACTCTGTTAAGCGATGTTAACTACACTGTTAAGTGTGCACTCGGTTAAGAGATTTACAAAAAGATTGTTAAGTCCACCTTCTTAAAGGATTTCTTCTATTTGCTACAATTGTTAGAGAGTAGTAAAAATTAATTTTTGACCTAACAGTATGTAATCTTGAATTGATGAATACAGATCCATTAAGTTCACAATGTATGTGTATCACCTATAGTGATTGATTAATACCTTTATTTTGCTCGGTAGACTTGAATCTTGTTCTTCATAACTGAATTCTCTCTTTTGTGTCATTCTGCATGAAACTCTTTTTCTGATCCATATATGTCAGCTGCGACTACAATCATCACTATCTGATTGATTACTACATCTATTTATACAATGTATTGACCTAATTTAGGTTTCATGCTTTACAATAAAAACTCTATGATCAATGGTTTAAAACTTGACCTTGATCTCCTAGCTTGCTTGTTTACAATTAGTTAGAATGATTAAAACAATTAGATGTGCTTTACTTGTCCCTCAAGAAATGGTTTTAAAGATAATCATAAAGCTAAATATATAAAACTTAAGTGTTTTATCTAACGTGTAACTCAGATCCACATTTCTCAAAAATAAAATTGTCTCTCGATAGACTGGTACTTGGGTTGCTCTGTAGTCTTTTCTAGGTGATGTCTTTGAACTATCTGTCAGTTTATACTATAAACTATGTTCTTGGTTAACACTATAAACTGTCTGTCGGTGATAGTGTTGATTCTGATCTTGGTGACCTCTCTGAACTTCTATGTTGAGTTGCACTATAAACCTGTCTTTTGGTGATCATGTTATCAACAGTTCAAAAACTATTTCCTTTGTATACTAACGACCAAATATTATTTATTAGGATTATCAGGTATAATTTTCCCTATTGAGCTTGGTGAGTGTGAATGCAGAACTATCTCTGATGCCCTTAATTTGGAAATAGAATTGTCTAAGTTCAATTTTCAGTTCTATAACGAAAGACCATACTTCCACGATAAAGGCTTTGCAAGAAATCATTTGATAATGATATCATATTTATTACCATTACCTCATCTTGAGGACTGTTGAGCATTGTTTTAACACAAGCCAACTTGCTAGGATCTCAAGATTCAATCTCCTCTCTTGAAAGAATAATAGAATTATTCCCAAGGTTCTCTGAGGTCAGGTCACAACCTGCTTGGTTACTCAACTGAAGATAAATGTGATTGTTCATGAGGAGGCCTTTGCTGGTACGTTTAAGATAGCAAACTGCAAAATATTGTTAATTCTCTTTTTTGGGTATTTTCTATTTTAACAAATATGGTGTTTGTAAATAGAATGCAATTTTGTGTTTTTTAAGATGATAATTTCAGAATTAATGACAACGTTTGAAATGAGAGAAGGGTAACAAGAAAGGAAGCCAATTTGTGAGAAAGTAAAATCCTAAGGACATAAACTGCTATAAAAACTTCCTTGTAAATTGAATGCTGGAGAGATTTGGAATAACCCACGAAGCATAAACTAGACCAAGTCACAATTCACTACTTCGTGGATGCAAGCTTTTGGAGAGAATATGTATTCACTCGTGCAAGATATTCAAAATCTATCAAATTGTGAAGCCACCAATACGTGCACACCCATGAGACAGATTTATCATTAAGCCCAAAGATGATCTCCTCCACACATTTGTCATAGCAAGGTAGATACACAACAGAAAACTCCAACTAAAAGTAGCATGAATTCGAAACACAATAACACAAAGGGCTCTCTGAAAATAAAGAATAATGCAAGCATACATTCAATAAATTTGCATAGATAGCAGTAATTCACACACCATGAATG
>MU227200.1:4695230-4732577 GCA_018584345.1 Thuja plicata | reverse complement strand
AACTAGAGAATAAAAGCTTAAAACTAGAACTTTGCTGAAGGGAAACTACTGCTAACTGATACCACCTAACTTGCATGGATTTTAAACCCATTTACAATCCATTTGCTCATGCAAAGAGGGAAAAATCTGTCAGAGAAGAGAAAGAGAAAGAAAGAGGACTCCTTCTGTGAATTGAGAGTCTTCTTCTTGGTTGTTGTTGTTCTTCTTGGATTCTTCATCTGGGCCATATCTGACGGTGGGGAACTGATAGGAGACCCTTAGTACTTCTGAAATAAACTCAAGTTGTCCATTGATCTGATCTAGAGTCGAACTGGTGTTGAGAAAAGTGACCTCATTGAAAAAACCCAGTTGTTTCGAACCCCGACCTCTACCCCAAAATTTTAATGTCTTCAGAATTTCCTAGGTGCCTTTTAAAATCCTCAAACTTTAGAGGTCCAAAATTTCAGACCTATTGTAGGCCAAAAGGCTGAAAAAATTTGAGAAGGTCGAAGGCCAAAATATTTGTAGGCCAAAAGGCCAAAAAATGTTCTTTATCATATGGGCCGAAAGGCCGAAACATCGGAGGCCAAAAGGTCGAAAAACATACCTTGCTGAATTTTAACCAAGTATGAAAATACTGCCCAGTCTATCTAGCATTTGAATCATGAAGCTTTACCCAGTGAAGACTTCAGGTTGAGCCACCCAGAGCCTCTGCACTATCTCTTGGATTTCCTCAAAATTGATCTCTTTCCTTTTCACCTTTGTGACCCTTCGTTCTAGCTTCTCTCTGAAGATAGTCATTTCAAAAGCAAAGAAGGTGATCTCATCTTCATGCTGTGACATCCTATGTATCTCATTCTTCATTTAGAATAGTTGTTGCAAGGCCTCCTTGGTACTTACTCTGGTCAGAACATCTCTAAACTATTAGAACACTTCCTTGGAGGGACGTAGAGCCTGTTGGCTTTCATCCCGGTAAATGCTAAGGCCAATTTCTGTCAAGAAGGTATCGATATCTGTGACCCATTTTATTACCTCCTCCTACTTTTCTTCTACAAGGGCCTGATGTTTCTTGTAGACCTTAATTATTTTGGTCATCTGTTTGATCCAAGTCTCCAATTTTTCCAATTCTTTTCCCTCATAGATCTTCACCAAAATTTGGAAGCATTTCTTTTTAATTACTTCTAAATCCTAGAGGGCTGCCTGCCACTCAGCTACCTCGGCATTCATACTGGCATCAAATTCCATCAGGTCGATGAGGGAATTAATCTCAACCAAAATGGTCATGTATGGCCTGAATATTGACAGGATGGCCTTCTCTCCAAAATGTTTGAAATCATTTATCCAATCGACACTCGCCTGGATGAGACAAGGGGTTAATCCTATCAACAAATCTGGCATAGCTCTTTTATCAATCAAGGCTTGTAATGAAGCCTCCAAACAATTTGGGTCAATGAGACCCACCATCTTTTGAATGATCCTTTTTAGAGCCTCATTTTGGTCTGTTAAAGACTTTATGGTTTCTTCATCTTTACTCATGAACCCCAGAGCATGTTTGAGTCCCAAAACTACTAATGTTTTGCTTCCTTCCCTGGTCGGTTCCCCCAAGTCCACCTCCTTGAATTTATAGTCTCCTGCTGAGCCTGTGGTTTGAGAGGTGCTTGGGGGTGGGATAGCTATTTGTGTTGTCCATCAACCCTTAGGGTCTTGGGTCACATATGACATAGTTTTGGCTGGCACACTCATGTCTGCATGGTGGAAAGCTTGCTTCACCGTAGTTATACTTGTATCTTCTCCATCCAGTTCACTGGTGTAGGTTCTTCTCCGAGGCTGTATCTCCTTGGTAAATCAAGTAGGTTTACCAGAGGTAGTTTCTAGCTCGTATGGTGCCATATGGAGGATTGGGGTCAAGCCTTGCTTCCCTAGGGCTATTCCCTATTCTGATTCCTTCTTTGCCTCTTCTCCTTGCCCATCTTCTCCTTCCTCCATTCTATCCTCCTCTGAACCCCTTTGTATTTCCTCATCTTACTTATCAGGTTCACTAACCTCTTTCTCCCTTTCCTTCTTCGAGCCTTTATCGGCTGATGAATTAATTACCACATCTAGCCTGAGACTGGTCATAGCTTCTAGTGAGGTCTGAAAAGGTGATGTGTCTTCTATGCTTACTACTCCTTTGGTTGTCTAGGTGGCACATGTCAGCGGGATTTAGGTTGATGGGATAATTATTGGCATGATTTGAGTGGGAGATGAGGAGGTAGTGGTAATAGATGGGGGTGGAGTTGGTACAAGAGGAGGTGTTGGAGTCAGTAGGGAAGCTGGTGGAGTAAGTATCTAGGATGGTGGAGTGGAAACCTGGCTCCCTCTAGCTACATTATCTATTACCAAACCCTGAGTAACCCCACTATCTTGGGTTTTAGGCCCTGGAGTAGGATTGGGGCCTACTGGTGGAGTAGGAACATTCACTAGAAGATTGGTGAACTAGACCAGTGGAGGAGTAAGGGCTACCTATTGTTGTATGAGTGGTGGTGTCCTATCGTATGTGTCTTGGCCTTGGTCTAAAAAACCTTCAAGTCCTTCAAAATCAGAGAGCATAAACTCATCCGGCCCTAATGGATCCATAGGATCATCCTGTGCTTTGGGATCCTCTCTATGTTTCTTAGTAGTCTCCTTTTCCCTCCTCTTTTGTAACCTGGTCTTCTGGACTAGGGGCTCACTTGCATCCTCTTCCTCAGGATCTTCCTGTAAAGTTTCCAAATGCAGAGACTCAAAACTCTTCTTCCTCTTATAGGTTTTCTTTTCAATGGTGGGGGAAGATTGGCCAAAGGTGGATGGGCCTTCTCCTGATTGGGGTTGTGACAATCCTACTGGTGGGTCAATCTGGCTCATCATTCTAGTTTTCTTTGGCCTAGGATTGGAGCCATATTCAACTGGTCAGTCATGACCATACACCATTCTTGGCTTCTGAGGGGGAGCCTTCTTGTATTTAGGAGCTGTTGACTTCTCCCCTCATTGTTTCTCTACTTTCTTGGGGGACTCCATTAATGTCTTCACCAGGATCAGACTAATCTGGTGTGGCTTCTTGATCCAAGATATGGTGGTTTTTATCATGTGCCTTGCCCTAAAGTCTATGTCATCATTCTCATCTTTATCTACCTCGGCATTCATGATTGGCCAATCATATACCTTGTCTTGTGTGTAAATGTCTTCTAAGACATTCTCTGAATCACATTCCCATATCTTCAGGGAAATAGGAACCTTCAACACCTCTTTTTCCAGGGTTAGGTTCATTCTGCAGTAATCTAAGATTCTGACCTCATGATCATCTACACAATTTATCCAATGATCTTCTAGATGCGGCTCATGTATGTAGAACTTGCTGATGATATGGCTATAAGTACCTATGGGGTCAAAAAAAGCTCGCACCATCTTGTAAACTTGCAAGGGGAAAGCATCCCATTCAAAAGAAATGGATTTGTAGACCTTCATGTCCTGCAGTGTATAGGGTCCCAAAGACATGGGAAAGTCCCAACAGTGCTTCTTCTTATGCTTGATGTGCTTGTATGCATCTGCAAGCTGCCTTGCCATTTCCAATATGATTATCTAGTCAGATGGATACCTGGGTAGCTTCTTTGGTTGTATGGTTGACCCAGCTATCCAAATGTAGGTAAATGTCCTGAACTAGATGAAATAAGCCCCAATGGCCTTCACCTTGGCCACAGCTTCCTCTGACATTCTTTTAGAAAAGTCACCCTTAATAGATTGAATGACTGCGAAAATGAATGCATCATTGACTATTCTGTAATCAGGGGAATCCTCTGACATGTTTGTTTCTTTTACCAACTACGGGTATACAAGATGGGGCCAGGCATTTGGATCATTCAGGCTTCCCCTCTTGGTGAGGCTGGGGTAATTTTCCCGTGCAGCTAGTAGGTACATTATGTAAGTGCTCATGTAGAACTTTGTGTTATGTTTCACTACTGTCAGTTGCTCATCTAGGTTGTCACTTATAATAGTGCCCCAATCAAACCTTGCCTTTCATTCCCCGATCCTCTCTATCAGCAAGATCATCCAATGCTCAAGTTGGGTGGACTGTGGTAAACCATACACCCTACTTATCATCATTATAGCTTCCTAGATATCATCTTTCATATAACCTCTGTAGAGGGCTATCTTGTCCAGTTTGTTCTTGGGAAGTGGTTGTTTGAGGTATTCATTGTTCATCATCTCAGTTATAGCTTGCTCCCTATTGCCAAACCATTTGTTCCCCTTTTCAATGTAGAAATCATAGAACTTATCTATGCCTTTGTGGAGGTGGAAGATGTCTTTGATGACATCTGGCCTAATGTCCAATACAACCTGATCTTCCGAGTTCACTGCCACCCTTTTGTCTGAATCATAGTGGTGGGCTAGGGTGATGATCAATTCTGAAGATGTAACAGCCACTAGGTGCATGGCTGCATTTACCAGCCTGGATAGGACTAATGAGGTACAGTCCTTAGATGTGTTTGCTGGTTGGGAGCACTAGGTCAGGAATTCATTCCAATCCATGTTCCCGATGTTGGTATCAATTATCTCGCTATGTTTGTTCCACACCTTTGAGCCAAGGGGATTCCCCTTGTATAGATACTTCATTGGGGATGCTGTCTTGGGTTCAGTCATTCCTTCAAGACAAGACAAATGTCAGTAGCATATTGGATCAAAAAAAAAAACAATTTAAACTATGAAAGCAAGCTAAAAGTGCAAGTTTTCACACTTTCTGACCTTTCAGGGTTTTGGACACCAAAAACTTGATCGGAGATGAAAAGTCTAAAAGTGTGAACAGGCGAAAGGGGGAGGCTAAGTCCGTTGAGGTTTCAGATATTTGGACACCGAACTCAGAGGGGTCTCAGAGATTCAGCTTTTTAGACTTTTAGATCTTTCAGATATCTGAAAGGCTGAAACGTCCTAAATGGTACTTGGCGAGGACGAGGATCTAGTTTTTGGCCATTTGGAGACCGAAAAACCTGTGATAGGTGTTGTGACATGGAAAAATGTGAAAAACCCTATACCTAGACTCGATGACACTGGGAAACCCTAGGGTCGATAGGGAGGGACGTCCCTATAGATGCACGAAGACATAGGAGCTCAAAAGGACAACAAAATGAAGTGCCCTAGGCTGGACAAGCCCTAGGCACACCGAAAAGACAAAAAAAATGAAGAACCTAATGAAAACCAGAAGAGAAACAAGAGCAAGGAGGACTTACCTCAGATGGATGAGCAGGGGAGGACAACCAGGTGGCTCGAAGGCAGAAGCGGTCGGCGAGGAGAAACAGAGGGAGAATGTGAGCGGAAGCAAAAAAACCAAAAATGCAAAGTGAAGTGAGAAGAGGAAGTCATCTCTTTTATAACCCATGGGCTGACGTCAGTAGCTTCAGGGTTTCAGATGTCAAAAGGCCAAAAAAATGAGTGAAGACCAAGAACATTCAACCTTTTGGTGATTTCAGACTCTGAAATCACCGAAAGGTTGGGTCTTCGGCCTTTCGACCCTTTCAGTATTTTGGAGGACCTAAGTCCTCTAAAAGGCTGAAAGGGCCAAAAGATTGGGTCTTTATCCTTTTGGCCATTTCGGTCTTTCGGGGGACTTAGGTCCTCTGAAAAGCCGAAAGGCCAAAAAAGCTTCTTCTATCTCCTTCAGTTTCAGTAATCTTCCCCGGAGGCTGACTGGATCTCCTCGAGGGGCGGACATGATGAAAAGACAAAAAATAACAGGGGGGGTCCCCATGGCTAGAGGACCAAAATGGGGTGTGTTTTGTGGACCCACAACAAATAGCCCTGACAAAAGGAGGAATGACCAAGGCATTTCTTCATCATCAACACTCTTCTAGAAAGTAACTTTACAGTAGAACAAAACCAAGAGGCAGTGGAGTCGATGGTTCTCCAATGACCTCCAATCTGAGGTTATTCCATTAGTTTCCTTGTGTGTGTTCATATGTGTTCATTTGTGGACCTTGGGTTGTGATTACCAAGGCACTCGCCAGCTATTTCCAACCTTCGCCAAATAAACCAGGGCTTCCCGAAAAGAGCTTTGCTACCAGTCAGATGTCCATATCCCCAACAAAGTTTTTCCCTAAATTCCAAGTATAACCTTTCTCTACTACCAGCCAGGCATCCATAGCCTTGGTAGAGGTTTTCATAATCACCCAAGTCCGTCCTGTCTACTAGGCCACAACTTTCTTTCTTTGTGAGAGCTTCATCTCTTGGAAAATCATTTTGTTTTTGCCATTTGCTTGAAAATGTATCAAGCTCATGGACGTTAATGTGCTCCATGCATTCAGGTCTGTAACCCCTTTTTCTTCTTCTTCTTTTCTCTGGTCTGAGAAATGAATAGGCGGTGTTTCCTAGATGGTTTACTCGTGACCTCTTTGGGGCACTTTTCTTTTGAGTGTTTCTCTTGCATTCTTTTTTGGCTCTCTCTTCTTTTTTTTTGTTTGTGCCTTCGCAATTCAGTTCAGACTTGGGTTTTGGGATAGGTGGGTACCCGAACCTATGCACTCAGGCTGGTTATAGCTAGCAAATGCCTTAGAAACCAATTCCCTCAGGTGTTGTTTCTTTAATGTGCTTTATGACCAGGATGACCAAACTTCAAACTTCTTCTTGTCTGTCAATGATAATCATCACTACTTTGTCTCTTGGGAAGGTTCTCCTATGCTGCATGTATCCTTGGAGAAATTTGACTAAGAAATACCTCTACTCCTCTTGTGGGACAACTTGGATAGGATCCAAAACATATTGACCCGAAACAACAAAACAAGCCCTGATAAAAGAAAAGAACAAACACAAGCGGAAGAAAGGACTGACGGTGAGGATGAAAAAAAAAAAAGGAAAAAATGCAAAAGTGACTATGGTACAAGGGATGAAAGATAGTCCCACTTAGGATCCAAAGTAATGTTTGAGAAATTTCCCATTGACAGGAAATGGGGTCAACTCTCCATCCAGTGTGCTAATCCTAAAAGTGTTCTCCCCCAGGATCTCTAATATCTGGTAGGGGCCAGTCCACAGTCTTTGGAACTTGGTGTGGCTGCCTGGCTTTTCTTTTGCCTTATCCCACATGAGGACAAGGTCAGAGATCCTAAAGGCTTTGATGGTAGCTCTCTTATTAAACCACCTTTTGACTATAGCTTGATGTTTTGATAAATGTTCTAGGGATAAATTTCATTTCTCCTCTAAGTTCAGGAGATTTATGAGTCTGACCTGTACTCGGTCTTCCTCCCCTACATATTGGTCCATGAATCTCAAAATTGGGATCTTCAGGTTCATAGGAAAGACCGGTTGCAAGCCATAGACTAGTTGATATGGAAACATCCCCAGGGTGTTCTTGATCCTTATGCGATCGTTCCACAAAGCATATTTCAGTTGCGTGTGCCAGTCCCTGGGGTTGTCATCTAGGAGGTGTTTGATCACTGTCATCATATTTTTGTTTGTAGACTCTGCTACACCATTGCCTTGTGGATAGTAATTTGAAGAGAACTTGAGGATTACCTGGTTTTTGAAGGCCCATTGCATGAGCAAAGCTGAGGAAAAAGAGGGAGCGTTATCACATACCATATGGAATGGCATTCTGAACCTAGTTATGATACATTCCTTTATGAACTTGGTTACTTCCTCAGTGGTACAATTCTTCAGTGCTTGCACCTCTGTCAAGCATGTGCAATAGTCAGTAGGTGTCAAAATAAACTTATGTCCTACAGATGAAGGGGGGTTAATCACTCCAACAAAATCTAAGCCCCATTGGGTGAACGGGCATACCTCATAGACTGGTTGTAAGGGCATCGCTGGATTTCTCTCTTGAGTTGCGCTCGTTTGGCAAGTGTGGAAAGATCTCACATGTTCACCAGTATCTTTGAATATTGTGTGCCAAAAATATCCTGCCCTCAGGATTTGGTGGGCAGTGGCTTCCACCGATCCATGTCCCATTCCGTATTTATCATGAAAGTCCACCAGAATTTTCTTTGCCTCCATTCTCTCCAGGCATCTTAAAAAAAAACCCTCATAATTGCGTTTGTAGATTTTTCCACCTTTTAGCATGTAAGAGCTGCTTTTGATCTTTAGAACTCTCCTCTGGGATGCATTCATTTCTTCAAGGCAGCGGTTCTGCAACAGGTAGTACACTATGTCTTGGTACCATATATCAGTGATTACACCTTGATCGATGTATGTTTGGCAGACTAGACCTTCTTCAAACTTAGAGATCAATTTTTTTAGGCCTTGGCCCCTCACCAGCTTCATCGGTTGGATTTCTAGGTCAAACTATTGGAGTGTTGCCATCCATTTTCCTCTTCGTTCACCTAACTCATTCTGCATCAGGAGGGATTTAACTGCTGCATCTGGAACTATCTTGATGAATTTACTCCTTAGAATATAGTGTCTGAATTTTTTCACTGCCTTGACAAGAGAAAATGACTACTTATCCAGGTTTGGGATTTTCATTGTTCTTCTTTTGCGTGAGGATGTCAGCGCAGGAATGTTCTGATGTGAAAGAATAAACTTTGAATGGGAGGGTATCGTCAAGGATAGAAATGAATGGTGTTGTAGCAATGGCATTCTTAATTTCTTTGAAAGAATTCTTGGCTAGGAGAGCCCATTCAATCTTGGCATCTTTCTTGAGCATGTCGTTCAATGGTTTCACTATTTCTGCGAAACCACTGATGAATTTCCTGACAAAGTTAATCTTCCCGAAGAAAGACTTCAATTCCTTGTGTCTATGAGGTGGTGTCAACTTTAGGATTGCCTCCACCCTTTGGGGTCAATGGATATCCCCTTTTCAGAGATGATATGTCCTCAAAGCTTCCCTTCGGTTACCCCAAACACACATTTCTTGGGATTGAGGGATATCCCAAATTCTCTACACCTTTGAAGGCACTTATTGAGGTCATTTATGTGATTGGCTCTCAGCTTTGAGTATACTATGAGATCATCCATGTAGATGATAATGCATTTCCCTACTAATCCTTTGAGGGCTATGTCCATTTCTCTTTGAAAGGTGGCTCGGGCATTAATCAGTCTGAAGGGCATTTGTCAGTACACAAAAGTTCCCCATTTAGTTGTGAATGTTGTCTTCAACTAGTCCTCTTCTTGTACCATCACCTGGTTGTATCCAGAATAACCATCTAGGAATGACATCATTTGAGATCCATTAACCTTCTAAAACAATTTGTGTAGAGAGAGGAGTGGATAATTATCCTTTTGAGAGGACTTGTTGAGGTTACAAAAGTCTATGCATAATCAGATTTGTCTAGTCTTTTTCCTCACAGGCACTAAGTTTGCAACCCATGTAGAATGTCAAATCAGGAAGATGATCCTGGTGTCAAGCAGCTTTTGGACTTCCTTTTGAATTAAGGGTTCCATAGTGGGATTCACGGGTCTTTGTCATTTCCTGAAAGGCTTAGAATCTGGTTTCAAAGGGATGTTGTGCACTATGATTGAGGTGTCATATGTACTCAATTCTTCATAACTCCATGCTATGACATCTGGATATTCAGTGAGGAGCTAGACCATCTTCTCCTTCTCTTCTTTGTTTCCCACCTTTTTGATGTGGACTTCTCTTGGTTCTTCTTCCGTGCCCAAGTTGTAGGTGTCACATTCTTTACCATCAGATGCTATGTTGGGCGTCCTCTCATAGCAGTCTTATCACTGTAAAAAATCCTCTCTAGCTCTATCATTCCCTTGGGTATGGCATTGGTCTTTAGGTTTATGATGCCATGATCATCAGGCTCTTCAGGTTCAACTATCTCCTCACCTTCATTATCTTCATCTATGATCTACTTGTTGAATACGCTGGTGCACATGATGAATTCTAAGATATGTTGATCATCCTAGTAGACTTGGAAGTTAGTGATATTATTTGGAATGGTTGCGGCTGCCACAAGTTCAACTAAGAACTTCTTTAGTTTGGATTTCTCCATTGGATGTAGTGAACTAGCTGAGAATGCCAATGCGTCAGCAACAACATTCTTTCTCCTCGGGATGGTTTTGATGTCGAAAGCATCAAAGTCATTGATGAGATCCCATGCTCTATTTCAATAGGCTGAGAGTCTTTTATCATTGCAAGTATACTGACTACGGACCTGTTTGATAACCAAATGTGAGTCTCCTTCCACTGTCAAGATTTTGATTCCTTTCTCATGGGCTAGGAGAAGTCCGCGAACCAAATCTTCGTATTCTGCAACATTATTAGTGCAAATGAACTGTAACCTATAAGTGGCATAGAAAGACTTACCTCTCAGATTTACCAGTTTGATTCCCACACCGGCCCCTTGTTTACACTTGGAACCATCGAAGCTTAGTTTCCATATCTGAGGTGGTTTAGTAGGGCTTGGTTTGGTTGATCTTTTCTTAGAGAAACCCTTGGCCTCTATTTTCTGACTCCTCTCTCCATCACTACTAGAAGAGGTTGATTCTCCTATATATTGAGTATGCCTAGGTTTGGGGAGCTTATTACCTTCATTGCCTTTATCCTCCAGCATTCCCTTGTGAGGGGGACACACTCCATCATTTGAGGTACTGTAATCACTAAGCAATTTCAGGGTAAGCCCCTTATCATCAGCATCTGACCCACTATCTTGGTTTTGGGATGTACTATTTGCAAGGACTGATTTGTCTATGTCTGGTGTGGTGTCGTTCCTAATTTCTACTCCAAGTGTACCTTTCTTTATTATTAGTGCTTCTGGTAGCTCATTGGGTCTATCAATTTGAGCCAACACTTGGGACAGTGCTTCTTGAGAACTGGGGCATGTAAACTCAGAATGGCTAGTTTGATGTAACTGACAATATCCAGGTAGTAACAAGATGTTAGGATCTGCGTCTGGACCCAAATGTCATAGGCTAGCCATGGAACTATTGACAAAACTTTGGAAGATGTCATTGCCAATCTTTGGCTCTAGGAGACCTTGGATGGGACTATGATCTGACTCTTCACCTTCTCGGATCTAAAACATGAAGACATCATCCAATCGATAAGTACCCAAGTCAGTTTGAGTAAACAAAACTTCATTCAGGGCATTGTACTCAGTGATCATCCTTTTCAGTTTAGGCTCTGCATCTATCTTGATCTGGTTGTTCAAACCTCTCCATGGTAGCTAGAGTTGGGTGAAATCTGTAGAAAGCCATCCTCTTAAACATTTGGTCCACTCTTGACTTAGAAACATACCATAAGTCTCAAGGATGTCCACTATGTGTACATCAATGCACTCCTGGATCCAGGGATCCATGACTAGTTGGATGTGCACATCCTGGAGGACACCAATCACTTTGACCTCAGTTTTGTCTAACTGTATGACCACCCAATTTGTCACTTGGGGCACCATCCCTAACTACTAGAAAATGGATAGGGGCATAATGTTGCATGAGGCTCCTGAGTCAATTAGGCAATTATGTAAGTTTTTTCCAAACATCTGCAGGCTAAGTAGGAATGGAGGAACCTCTGTCTTGCCTGTGACCACTGATGGGAATGCCTTAGATGTGTTGACATGGGACGTAGGCATCCTAGTGCTGTTTGTTGATGGGCCAGCTTTTGAATGGTCCAAGGATCTTAAAAGGGCTTCCTTTTGAGATGGACAGCCTTGTAATAAATCAAACATAGAGATGTTCACCTTAGTTTTCTTGAGTTCATCTACTGCACTATACTTGTCATTTGACCAGGCCGTTCCTCGATAGCCAGCATATGTACTTGTTGTAGGAGGTACAGGGGCACTTGGGCCTTTTGGAGGTGTGGGATTGTTACTAGCTCGAGGATCTGGCAGAGTTGGCTACTTTCTTGGAGGTATGCTGTCAGTGAGGGGTTCCTTTCTACTCTGAAGGTTGTATGAGTTTCGTTGATAATTTTGGAAAGCATGTACTTTGGAATATTTAGGCTCATTTTCCCTCTGAAAAGGGAAGACAAAATCATCTTGTCCCATATAGGCTTCTAGGCCTCCCTCCTTTCTGGACTCATAAGAATCAAACACCATAGCATTGAATTGTGTCGGGGGCCCCTCTAGATTCTAGGTGTAGTGGTCTTGGGAGTTGTTAGTGTATCCATTATTGTCCTGATGCCTACTTGGAGTCTTGAAAAAATTGGCCTCTGAAGCTTCATAAGCATTGGCATTATTTGCCAAGATGCTACCATTATTGGGTCTAGTGTTCCATGGCCGATTTGGCCTTTGCTGCCCAAATGGTTTCTCTTGTGCGTTGTTGTTTCTATATGCATTGAAACCACGGTTTGGATTCTGAGGGTATGTATTTGGACTAGCAGACGTTTGTTGGTATCCACCTTGATTTTGGGGTGGGTTTAGTTTCATTCTAGTAACTTCGCTAGTGAGCTATGATAAAGTCTTTATTGCATCTAACTTGAAAGCCATGAGAGCATTAGGCTCGTTGTGGGGTACAACCCTCTATTCTATGAATGCCATTTTATGAGTTTCATAGCCTAGATAAGAAATGGATGGAGGCATGGTTGTACCTGGTTGTACCAATATGGGTGAGAGGTTGGTCAAGGCTTGATTGTTTTCTGTAAATGGGTGTGGGACAGCAAGATTACTTGGGATGGGTGCAGCCACATAGCTTCCTTCTTATGGGTCCATTTACTGAGTAAAGGTGATGGCCTCATTATACACCTTTTCAATTGTATCTCTATCTACTGGGGGAAGCCTTCGTAGAAAGATTGAGGTGAATGGGTCTAGAGATTTTAGGTAAACTTGTATGATAGCCTCATCTGGTATAGTGTAAGGAGCTTCTAGCTTCTGATGCATTTTGTGAAAGCGATGATTAAACATAGCGATGGGATCCTTAGGATCTTTCCTCGTGGTTATGAACTGGTGATGTGTCATAGCAAGATCAACATATGATTTGAATTGATTGAGGAATTTTGTTTCAAAGTCATTCCATACTGAGATAGACCCTCATGGTAAATTAAGGCACCAATTGTATGCAAATTCTCCCAAGGTATATGGGAAGAGACGACAGACAACATCTTGGTGGGCAATCTCTTTACAGTTTCAAATTTCCTTGAAGGCACAGATATGTTCTTCCGCTATCCTAGATTCACCATATATGAACCATGTACAAAACTTCTCCAGATTTTTAGGTAACTCATGGAGCTATCCAACAAAGTTCAAAGGTGAGCTTGTTGCGTTAGCAAAAAAGGCCATCGGACGATGTTGCTGCAAATTTTGATTTAGACAGTTTTGATTTTGATTGATGGCTGCAGCAATAGTTGGGGCAGTGATGTGAGATTGTTGTTCGAGAGGATTTTGAGGTGTGCCAATGTGATGAGAAGATTTATCCCTTGCTTTACCCTTGTTGCTGTGAGCCCTTTGGTGGTGAGTGAGTTCAAGAAACTCACCTCTTTTTAGAGGTGATCTAAGCACATGCTCAAACCTATATGGGGAGAAAGATCCAATATTATCCAGCTCTTGAGTCTTGAGGCTCTCCTTCTAGCGCCACTTCTATTGAGCATTATTTTAACACAAGCCAACTTGCTAGGATCTCGAGATTTGATCTCCTCTCTTGAAAGAATAACAAAATTATTCCCAAGGTTCTCCAGGGTCAGGTCACAACCTGCTTGGTTACTCAGTTGAAGATAAATGTGATTGTTCACGAGGAGGCCTTTTCTAGTACGTTCAAGACAGAAAAATGCAAAATATTGTTAATTCTCTTTTTTGGGTATTTTTTGTTTTAAAAAATATGGTGTTTGTAAATAGAATGCAATTTTGTGTTTTTTAAGATGATAATTTCAAAATTAATGATAGTGTTTGAAATGAGAGAAGGGTAATGAGAAAGGAAGCAAATTTGTGAGAAAGTGAAATCCTAAGGACATAAACTACTATAAATCCTTCCTTGCAAATTGAATGCTGGAGAGATTTGGAACAACCCACGAAGCATAAACCAGACCAAGTCACAATTTACTACTTCACGGATGCAAGCTTTTGGAGAGAAGATGTATTCACTCGTGCAAGATATTCAAAATCTATCAAATTGTGAAGCCACCAATACGTGCACACCCATAAGACGGATTTATCATTAAGCCCAAAGATGATCTCCTCCACACATTTGTCACAGCAAGGTAGATACACAGTAGCAAACTCCAACTAAAAGTAGCACAAATTTGAAACACAATAACACAAAGGGCTCTCTAAAAATAAAGAATAATGCAAGCATACATTCAATAAATTCACATAGATAGTAGTAATTCACACACAAAAAATGAAGCACCCAATGTAGATCTTTATTTTATTAAAAATTCAGCCCTTTTACATTGTGTTTTGATTACAATATATAGAGTTTTGATCTACAACTCTGATTTTTGGAGATAGGGCATCAGAGAGTCTAAACTAGAGAATAAAAGCTTAAAACTAGAACTTTGCTGAAGGTAAACTACTACTAATTGATACCACTTAACTTGCATGGATTTCAAACCCATTTAAAATCCATTTTCTCATGCAAAGAGGGCAAAATCCGTCAGAGAGGAGAAAGAGAAAGAAAGAGGACTCCTTTTGTGAACTGAGAGTCTTCTTCTTGGTTCTTGTTGTTCTTCTTGGATTCTTCATCTAGGCCATTTCTGATAGTGGGGAACTGATAAGAGATGCTTAGTTCTTCTGAAACAAACTCAAGTTGTCCATTGATATGATCTAGAGTCAAACTGGTGTTGAGAAAAGTGACCTCACTGAAAACACCTAGTTGTTTTGGACCTTAACCTCTACCCAGAAATTTTAATGTCTTCAGAATTTCCCAAGTGCCTTTTAAAATCCTCAAACTTCAAAGGTCCAAAAGTTTTGACCTGTCGTAGGCTGAAAGGCCGAAAAACTTTGAGAAGGCCAAAGGCCAAAATCTTCGCAGGCTGAAAGGCCAAAAAATGTTCTTTATCATATGGGCCGAAAAGCCAAAATGTCAGAGGCCGAAAGGCCAAAAAACCTGCCTTGGTGAATTTTAGCCAAGTATGAAAATACTGCCCGGTCTATCTAGCATTCAAATCATGAAGATTTACCTAGTGAAGACTTCAGGGTGAGCTACTCGGAGCCTCTGCACTATCTCTTGGATTTCCTCAAAATTGATCTCTTTCCTTTTCACCTTTGTGACCCTTCGTTCTAGCTTCTCTCTAAAGATAATCATTTTAGAAGTGAAGAATGTGATCTCATCTTCATGCTGTGACATCCTATGTATCTCATTCTTCATGTAGAATAGTTGTTACAAGGCCTCCTTAGTACTAACTCTGGTTAGAACATCTCTAAATTGTTGGACCACTTCCTTGGAGGGACTTAGAGCCTGATGGCTTTCATCTCGGTAAATGCTGAGGCCAATTTCTGTAAAGAAGGTATCAATATATGTGACCCATTTTATTACCTCCTCCTACTTTTCTTCTACAGGGCCTAATGTTTCTTGTAGACCTTAATTATTTTGGTCATCTATTTGATCCAAGTCTCAAATTTGTCCAATTCTTCACCCTCATAGATCTTCACCAAAATTTGGAAGCGTTGCTTTTTAATTACTTCTAAATCCTAGAGGGCTGCCTGCCACTTAGCTACCTCGGCATTCATACCGACATCATCTTCCATCAGGTCGATGAGGGAATTAATCTCAACCAAAATGGTCATGTATGGATTGAATATTGATGGGATGGCCTTCTCTCTGAATTGTTTGAAATCATTTATCCAATCAGCACTCACCTGGATGAAAAAAGGGGTTAATCCTGTCGGCAAATCTGGCGTAGCTCTTTTATCAATCAAGGCTTTTAATGAAGCCTCCGAACAATTTGGGTCAATGGGACCCACCATCTTTTGAATGACCCTTTTTAGAGCCTCATTTTGGTCTATTAAAGACTTTATGGTTTCTTCATCTTTACTCATGAACCCCAGAGCATGTTTGAGTCCCAAAACTACTAATGTTTTCCTTCCTTCCCTGGTCCGTTCCCCCAAGTCCACCTCCTTGAATGTATAGTCTCCTGATGAACTCGTGGTTTGAGAGGTGCTCGGGGGTGGGATAGCTATTTGTGTTGTCCATTGACCATTAGGTTCTTGGGTCACATATGACATAGTTTTGGCTGGCACACTCATGTCTTCATGGTGGAAAGCTTGCTTCACCACAGTTATACTTTTATGTTCTCCGTCTAGTTCACTGGTGTAGGTTCTTCTCCAAGGTTGTATCTCCTTGGTAAACCAAGTAGGTTTACCAAAGGCAATTACTGGCCTGTATGGTGCCATATGGAGGAATAGGGTCAAACCTTGCTACCCTGGGGCTATTCCCTATTCTAATTCCTTCTCTACCTCTTCTCCTTGCCCATCTTCTATTTCCTCGATTCTATCCTCCTCTGAACCCCTTTGTATTTCCTCATCTTCCTTATCTAGTTCACTGACCTGTTTCTCCCTTTCCTTCTCTGGGCCTTTATTGGCTAATGAATTAATTACCACATCTAGCCTAAGACCGGTCATAGCCTCTAGTGAGGTCTAAAAAGGTGATGTGTCTTCTATGCTTGCTGCTCCTTTAGTTGTCTGGGTGGCACATGTCGGCGGGATTGAGGTTGAGGGGATAAGCGTTGGCATGATTGGAGTGGGAGATGAGGAGGTAGTGGTAATAGATGGGGGTGGAGTTTGTACAAGAGGAGGTGTTGGAGTTATTAGGGAAGCTTGTGGAGTAAGTATGTAGGATGGTGGAGTGGAAACTTGGCTCCCTCAAGCTACATTATCTATTACCAAACCCTGAGTTACCCCACTATCTTGGGTTTTAGGCCCTGCAGCAGGATTGGGGCCTACTGGTGGAGTAGGAACATTCACTGGAAGATTGGTGAACTAGACCGGTGGAGGAGTAAGGGCTACCTATGGTTGTATGAGTGGTGGTGTCCCAGCGTATGTGTCTTGGCCTTGGTCCGAAAAACCTTAAAGTCCCTCAAAATCAGAGAGCATAAAATCATCTGGCCCTAATGGATCCACAGGATCATCTTGTGCTTTGGGATCCTCTCTATGTTTCTTAGTAGTCTCCTTTTCCCTCCTCTTCTGTAACCTGGTCTTCTAGACTAGGGGCTCACTTGCATCCTCTTCCTCAGGCTCTTCCTGTACAGTTTCCACATGCGGAGACTCATAACTCTTCTTCCTCTTATAGGTTTTCTTTTCAGTGGTGGGGGAAGATTGGCCAGATGTGGATGGGCCTTCTCCTGATTGGGGTTGTGACAATCCTACTGGTGGGTCAATCTGGCCCATCATTCTAGTTTTCTTAGGCCTAGGATTAGAGCCATATTCAACTGGTCGTTCATGACCATACACCATTCTTGGCTTCTAAGGGGGAGCCTTCTTGTATTTAGGAGCTGTTGACTTCTCCCCTCATTGTTTCTCTACTTTCTTGGGGGGCTCCATTAATGTCTTCACTCAGATCAGACTCATCTAGTGTGGCTTCTTGATCCAAGATATGGTGGTTTTTATCACGTGCCTTGCCCTAAAGTCTATGTCATCATTCTCATCTTTATCTACCTCAGCGTTCATGATTGGCCTATCATATACCTTGTCTTGTGTGTAAATGTCTTCTAAGACATTCTCTAAATCACATTCCCATATCTTCATGGAAATAGGAACCTTCAACACCTCTTTTGCCAAGGTTAGGTTCATTCTGCAGTAATCTCAGATTCTAACCTCATGGTCATCAACACAGTTTATCCAATGATCTTCTAGATGTGGCTCATGTATGTAAAATCTACCGATGATATGGCTATAAGTACCTATGGGGTCAAAACAAGCTCTTACCGTCTTGTAAAATTGCAATGGGCAAGCATCCCATTCAAAAGAAATGGATTTGCAAACCTTCATGTCTTGTAGTGTATAGGGTCCCAAAGAGATGGGAAAGTCTGAACAGTGCTTCTTCTTATGCTTGATGTGCTTGTATGCTTGATGATTATCTAGTCAGATGGATACTTGGGTAGCTTCTTTGGTTGTATGGTTGACCCAGCTATCCGAATGTAGGTAAATGTCCTGAACTAGATGAAATAAGCCCCAATGGCCTTCACCTTGGCCGTAGCTTCCTCTGACATTCTTTTAGCAAAGTCACCCTCAATAGATTGAATGACTGCAAAAATGAATGCATCATTGACTATTCTTTAATCAAGGGAATCCTCTAACATGTTTTCTTGTTTTACCAACTGCAGGTATACAAGATGGGGCCAGGCATTTGGATCATTCAGGCTTCCCCTCTTGGTGAGGCCTGGGTAATCTTCCCATGTAGCTAGTAGGTACATTATGTAAGTGCTCATGTAGAACTTTGGGTTATGCTTCACTACTGTCAGTTGCTCATCCAAGTTTTCACTTATAATAGTGCCCCAATCAAACCTTGCCTTTCATTCCCTGATCCTCTCTATCAGTAGGATCATCTAATGCTCATGTTGGGTGGACTGTGGTAAACCATACACCCTGCTTATCATCATTATAGCTTCCTAGATCTCATCTTTCATATAACCTCTCCAGAGGTCTATCTTGTCCAGTTTGTTCTTGGGAAGTGGTTGTTTGAGTTATTCATTGTTCATCATCTCAGTTACAGCTTGCTCCCTGTTGCCAAACCATTTGTTCCCCTTTTCAATGTAGAAATCATAGAACTTATCTACGCCTTTGTGGAGGTGGAAGATGTCTTCAATGACATTCGTCCTGATGTCCAATACAACCTAGTCTTGCAAGTTCACTACCACCCTTTTGTCTGAATCATAGTGGTGGGCTAGGGTGATGATCAATTCTGAAGATGTAATAGCTACTGGGTGCGTGGCTGCATTTACCAGCCTGGATAGGACTAATGAGGTACAGTCCTTAGACCTATTTTCTGGTTATGAGCACTAGGTCAGGAATTCATTCCAATCCACATTCCCAATGTCGGTATCAGTTATCTCGCTATGTTTGTTCCCCACCTTTGAGCCAGGGGGATTCCCCTTGTATAGATACTTCATTGGGGATGATGTCTTGGGTTTAGTCATTCCTGCAAGACAAGACAAATGTTAGTATCTTATTAGATCGAAAAAAAAACAATTTAAACTATGAAAGCAAGCTAAAAGTGCAAGTTTTCACACTTTCAAACCTTTCGGGGTTTCAGACACCGAAAACTTGATCGGAGACAAAAAGTCCAAATGTGCAAACAGGTAAAAGGGTGAGGCTTAGTCCATCGGGGTTTCAGATATTTGGACACCAAACTCAGAGGGGTCTCAGAGATTTGACTTTTTAGACTTTCAGATCTTTCAGACATCCGAAAGGCCGAAACATCCAAAATGACACTTGGTGAGGATGAGGATCTAGTTTTTGGCCATTCGGAGGCCAAAAAACCTGTGATAGGTGTCGTGACATGGAAAAATGTGAAAAAACCTAAACCTAGACTTGATGACATTGGGAAACCCTAGGGTCGATAGGGAGGGACATCCCTGTCAACACATGAAGACACAGGAGCCCGAAAGGACAACAAAATGAAGTGCCCTAGGCTGGACAAGCCCTAGGCACACTAAAAAGACAAACAAAATGAAGAACCCGATGAAAACTAGAAGAGAAACGAGAGCGAGGAGGACTTACCTTGGATCGATGATTAGGGGAGGACAACCAGGTGGCTCAGAGGCAGAAGCAGTCGGTGAGGAGAAACAGAGGGAGAACGCGAGCAAGAGAAAAAAAATCAAAAATGCAAAGTGAAGTGAGAAGAGGAAGTCACCTCTTTTATAACCTGCAGGTTAACATCAGCAGCTTCGGGGTTTCAGACGCTGAAAGGACAAAAAAATGAGTGAAGACCAAGAAAATTTGGCCTTTTGGTGATTTTGGACTCTGAAATCACTGAAAGGTTAGGTCTTCGGCCTTTCGGCCCTTTCAGTTAGGTCCTTCAAAAGGCCGAAAGGGTCAAAAGATTGGGTCTTTGGCCTTTTGGCCATTCTGGTCTTTCGGGGGACTTAGGTCCTCCAAAAGGTTGAAAGGCCGAAAAAGCTTCTTTTATCTCCTTTAGTTTCAGTAATCTTCCCTGGAGGCTGACTGCATCTCCTTGAGGGGCAGACACAACGAAAAGACAAAAAACAATAGGGGGGTCCCCATGGCCAGAGGACCAAAATGGGGTGTGTGTTGTGGACCCACAAAAAGGACTACTGGGAAGAATGAAATGAATAAAATGAGGTTCTAAAGAGGTTTTAGAGGAGATTTTCTCTACAATAGATTGTCAACTTGGGCCTAAAAATGATTATTGAAGGTATTGAACATCACAATGATTCTGTGAAGGATCCTTTGTATGAAGAAGTGAAAAATCTACCATTTCCATAAATAGATTGGGCATTGACAGATATAGAGGATTTAGAATTGATATCACTCCCATTAAAAAGGAGAGCAGAGAAATGGATTAAAGAATTGAAAGTTAGCAAAAGGGGTATTCTTGAGAAAAGGCCAGATAAGAAAATTGGGAAAGAACCTGAGAAGAAATATGCTAGGATTTCTGATAAATCTAAAGTTCATACCTCTAATTCTAATGAAAATGTTAAAATTTTTGAAGCATGTAGTCCTAAAATTAAAATTGAGAAATTCACAAGTGTCAAAGAAATTAGTGATCTCTTACCATATGTTTCCTCTGTCAAGGTCACTAGCTCAAGGTCAAAGCACAAGGAAGCAGGGCCACACGATAAAGAAGTAATCATCGTGTTACTCCAATTGCACATTGAACTTGTTATTAGTTATCAAGAAGACATAATGGATAGATGGTAATAGAGTCAAAAACAACATAGTTGGTATATTCACCAAAGTACAGAGTTAACCAAGAGCACTGATAATGCCCAAAGTTAATCGAGTAAAGTGATACCTGAGATGACAGACTATACCGAGCAGTAGACAACACCGAACTACATAGCCTAAATAAACAATAGTATAACTAGGATACATAGTCTACACCAAGCACTGAGAGACAACATTAACTGAGTGGAATAGAGGCCACATAAAATTTTGTTATGGAACATTATTCTATGTAACAACTTTTTTTCTCACCTAGATAATGGTTTACACGATCGAGGATATTAATTATGGATTTACAACATTAATTGTTTATGTCTTCTATGTGTACATGATCAAGTTAAATTATGTACACCATTGATCTTAGGGTAGGGATGTAATTGTTAAGCCCTAATTAGGTTATATCATTTGATATATAAATGTATAGATGTCATTTTGTAATGTATGTTTATCAAGAAATGATCAAGTAGCCGCTATACTATAGACATCAGAGATTAGACAAGGAGCTACATTGTAGAAATCACTTTTCAGAACTAAGGCAAGGCTACTAAGTAGAACAGAGTAGAAGGTATTATCATTCACATTGATGTGATAAGTTTTGTATGCTTTTAATGGATCTGTATCAAAAATATTAAGATTCTATATGTTTCAGATCAAAAAATTTGTTAATCTCTAACAATTGTAATAGACCCCAAAATCTCTTAACAGAGTAGACTTAACTGTCTTATTGTAAATATCTTAACCATGTGCACACATAGATTGTGTTGCTAAATCCTCACATGAAGTAGATCTAATCAATCTCATTGTGAGGCCTGCCCCATCCCGACATAGATTAGCACTATCTTTCACTTATATTCTCTCTACTCAATACAAATTTTGTTATAGTTTGACTATTGGGACACATGAATTCTTTATGGATCTCTTAAAATCCTTTTCTTGTATACAATGTCTAATTATGTAATCAAGGAATCTATGTGATACTATATGTTTGAGATGCATATTTTTGTTTAGGACTTAGTTTTGATGGTTTAGTATATTGGATTAGTAAGAGGATGTTAGATAATATTAGTATGCACATTTATTAAGAGTTGTATTTATGCATGTGGATCAGATATTATTTAAGTTCAATGAATCATTGATGAAAATGTGAGTGTATGTGTGTTCAATTTACATTATGTATCTTGATATGTTTATTTGTTGGTTTATTGGACCTACTGATGTGTGCATTGAGTGTGCAGGAATATTGACCATGGTACTAATCGAGGATTCAGGAATGGAGCTATGTAAAAACCGTGAATGCTAAGGTCCTGTCTATAAAAAATAGGCATGGACCTCGTTGTATAGAATTTTATTCGTAAAAGTATGATGCATGAATGTATTCAATTTAATTTAAGTAAATGTGTAAATATGTCATTGCATATGTCATCTTGTTGTGTCACTTGACACATGTGCACCTTATATGTTGGCATGACTAGTGAATGTGACTAGCATAGGCTTAACTTTATCCAGGAGTTACCTAATATAGCCTCAATTCTTACCCTAAGGTTTAGAATGATAATATTGAGACAAGATTGAGTCAAGGAAGATAAGGATGAGTCAAGAGAGATTATATTGAGTCTTGGGGGTTGGATTTTTGCGATTTAACCTTGGGTGGAGTTTAGGAGGGTCTTTTGGGCTCCTAGAGAGTAACTAGGATCAAAACTAACTACCCCACTTGGTACCTTAGGGGTTATGGGTCATTTTTAGCCCATAAAGAGCCTTGAAACTCATTTATGACTCCCCTAAAGTCACCATTTTGGGAAGTGGCGAATTTGGAGAGTTGCAAGACTTTGGTTAAGCCATCCCTTCTTTCCTTACAAGCATTTAACTTCATTTATGGAGAAGGAAGGCAAGTGAGGAGAGTAGATGGATTATGGTCTCTCCTCCATTTATGATTCTTGATATTTTAGGAAGAAGGCCTATATAAGGAAGGGTTTAGAGGGAGCTTGGATAGACACCCACTCTCTTCTTTTAGAGACAGATCATTTTGTAGGAGTAAGACTTGAGAGAAGGAGGAAGGATGAGAAGGAGAAGCTCTTCACAAACCACCTTGCATTTACCATATCTTGGATTTGAGGTGAGTTTTATGGTGAGCATAGCTAGAGTAATCATTGCTTGCATTTGTACATAGCTTGAGAAACCCATGAATGAATTTTATGTTATTATTTTCAGCTTCATGGGTTTTCATGGATTTTATGTGTTTATTCTTTTATTTTATTTTGTGATTTTTTGTATATGGGGTTGTTCAAGGCATATTCACCCTTGGGGGGTTTTGGTAACCTTGATGGGGTGAAAGTTAGTGATCTACCCAAGTAGTGTAGAGTCTCCCATGTGTGGAGGGATGTACATGGGTATATGGGTGCCCATGATGCCAAGAATCCCCAAAGGAATGTGGGGTTCATAAGAAAAATTGGAAGCCTTGAAGCCATGACTTGTTTTGTGAAAGAAAGGTAAATTATTTCCAGTTTCCGAAGTAGGGAATGGAGGAGAAGGGTAGAAATTTGTTCATGAGTCCATGTGAGGTCATGGAAAAAGATTAAATATGTGGTACTTAGGAATGTTGATCCCATGTGTGGCCTATTCCTAGTGTATGTATTTTGTATTATTGGCTTTCTCCTCTTAAGGTAGTCTTCTTTCACCTCTTGTTTCGGGTCTTTTGGAGACCTATGTATATCCTTAAAAATTGGGTATTTTCTTGTATTCCTATTTTTAGATTCATGGTTGTTATCTGTGTATGTATTCTGGTTTAGTTCTGGATCCCCTAGCTCAAGGGTGGTCTTGAAAAGGCCTAGGTTGGGAGGTGAGCCTCCGTGGTCAACCTTGATGTTCTTGCAGGTTCAGAAAAAGCTTCTAAAAGTATAGCTGATGTCTTGGTGTCTTGGATGCAATTTCTACCTCAAAGTATTTTTCTTGGACCTTTATTTGAAATGATGGTTATCCCAAAATGAATTTATGGTTTCTTTACTAAATATAGTGGAAAATCAAATCTTAAGGAATATAACTTTATATGTTGTTGCAAATATTTAATAAACTTTCAATTCATTTAATCTGTGATATTTGAAAAGGTGTAGAAAATATTTCATCTCCTATAGTTAATATAACATGTTTGAATGGAAATTTATGTTCATTAGATTAAGGTTTTAGTGCCCAAATTTAGGGGCATGACACTCATTGTTACTCCTAACAAGGTAAGATCATCAGAAGTGACCACTCTTTGTAATATTTAACATGATTCTTTATTGATGCAGTAGTGAAGTTTTGTGGGTCTCATCCCCACCACAAATTTTACCTTATAAAAAGGGTTTTCTATGATACCAAAATACTAGTGTCATGAGTACTTAATTTCATGTATGTGTATTGTTTATTTTACATGCATTTACATTTTAGATATGATACTATAGGTTTGATGTATGCAATCTACTCATTTGGTTAATACAAAACAATGATTACATAGAATTGATTTAAAAAATTGAAGGGTACTGATACACCCCTCCCCTCTCAGTACACACCATTTCCATTATCCCAACAATAGGTATCAAAGATAGTTCTGTTATTTTGAAGGTTTAATCACTAAAGAGAAAATATCTTACAATGGAAAGGTATACACTTGACAAAACTATTGAAAATCAGAAGTTACAGCTGCAGATCTATGTCGAACAATAAAAGGAAACCAAACAAAAACTTAGGGAGATGTTGATTAAGAGAAAGGACATGGAACTTTTTTGTCATGAGATTGATTATCATGAAGAAGAGATTCATGACCTATTTGATACATCTAGATCTGAATTTGGTAGCATATCTAATGCATCTAAAGGAATTATATCAAAGCTATCTGAAAGAAATCAACAACTTACTGAACAAGTGAAAGCATTGCAGATCGGTCAAGATACACAAATGGTTAGAATGGTTCAAGTATTGAACAATGCAAATAAATTTGAACAAGATAGGAACATGATTTTTTATGATAGATGACAAATGACTTAAAAATTACAAGAGAAATAAATTGAGATGTCAAGACTTACTGAACATTACTTTGAGATCACTAATCAAGTGGTTGCTATGAATCACGAGGCAAACTGAGTGAATACTGAACTTGCAAAAAGAATAGATGATATTGGTGTATTAAAAGAAGAAAATGAAAAATTGAGAAATGAAGTGGAGATTTTACAACAACATAATGAAGCAATTAAGAGATCTAAAGAAAGCACTAAGAGAATGGATGAATTTCTAAACTATCAAAGAAGACTGAACAAAAATACCAGATTAGGGTATACCAAGCAAGGAGAATCATCAAATCAAGTTGAACAAAGTAATTTCTACTCAATTCCAAAGCCTAATAATCTCTCTTGCCATCACTGTGGAAAACCAAGCCACACATCAAATGTTTGTAGGAGCAAAGCAAAAGGTATTCCTAGAAACCCTCCTAAATTTAATGGTATTTTCTATAACTGTAATAAGCATGGACATCAAGCACATGATTGAAGATCCAAGTTGAAAAAACCACTAAAAAAACCATACATGGATAAATACTGTCAAAACTACAACATGCATGGTCATACATCATAGGCATGAAGAAGGAACACAAAGAAAATCTGGAAGCCTAAAGGGGAAGAAAAGGTAAATCAACCGAGAAGACAAGAAAATGCTTATGCATGGGATTATAACACTTGTATTAGTTGTACAACATGTGGAAAATATGGGCATATACCACAAACTTGTATGAGAAAATGGTGAACCAAGTCTAGGAATTGGTCAAACTCTAGTATGGCATGCTCTCACTATCACAAAGTCGGTCACTTAAGCAGAGATTGTGCAGACCAAATAAATACTTATGGAAATGGAAATACAAATTGATGAAATTATAAGGATCAGAAATCAAATGTGGAGAAGAGAATCAAATGATAATGCAAGACCAAGCACAACAGTCAGTGACACCTCATCCAATGGGTTAGGTGGCTCCACCGTCTCCAACTGAGCAATATAAGTAGGTAAGGAACTATGTTTTGCAAAGATAAATCTTACATCAGTTCCTATACTCATTGCACATATGCCAAATTAGCATGAATTGAGATGCACTATGGTATTATACTTTTGATTAATTTGATCTTGTTGAGTTGGTTAATATGTACCAATTTGGAACTGTCAGTCGGTGAAAATTTGAAGAGACAATCGAGTTGCTATGGTAACCGAGTATATGGTATACTCACTGAGCTAAATCATTGTTAGTGTTAATTGAGCATTATGTTTGTTCACCTAGTATTTTGTGAGAAGCATTTATTGAACCACCCTAAGTCATTTTCTATAAATTTGGTTAATGTGAACTCACTTGTTCACACCACAATCACAGAGAAGAACAGAGAAAAGTTACATCAAAGCTTTTTCAAAGCATTCTACAAATATTCAAGAGCATTCCAAGCATAAAGAGGTTATTTAGTATGCATTCTATTATTCCCAATCTATTCAGACACTGTTTGTGCAAGCCCTAAACCAGAAATCATGGTGTCTACATCTCAAAACATGAAAGCCAAGATGGAGAAGGATATAAATATTATTTTGGTGAAGAACTCCACTTGCACAAAGCCACACTATAAGATCCATCCATAGGTTTCAGCACAACCAAAAGACAAAGGTGTATTTTCATCTATCCCACCTAGGGTTTTACTAGTCTAGGACATGTGTGCCTACATTCACTACAAAATAGGTGAAATCAGAGACTTTGAACTTATTTCCACTTATAAATCACTATGCATAGATAGGAAATTGAAGGAAGATCACAAACATTTTGAGGTTAAAGGGTTAACCTATGCCCTAGATTTCCCAAAGGTATTCAAGATCAAGTGGATTCGCATTGTAATGAGCTGTGTACATGATGGAAAGCTATGGTTGGATGAGCCCAAGAAAATAACCAAGGATGTTATTCATGTCATGATAGGTTATCTCATATGTGATAAATCAAAAGCATTCAGGCATCCACTGAGAATAGAAATAGAGAAATTAATAGGAGAAAAATGGGATGGTAGAGGTCTCAAGATCAATTGCATTGGTGATCCTAAAATGAGGTTCAATGCTTATGTCATTGGTTACAGACTATTCCAATCTAGAAGAATGAACAGTGTTGCTTGCAAAGTTATAGACATAGCCTACAAAATTATCAAGAAAGGAGCGCAATTTGACCTTGCCGAGATGTTGCAGAGGCAATTTGAAGAAAACTTGAAGACTATCAGAACTGCACAGTCAAATACATGTAAGTTTGGGTCCCTACTACTATGCATGTTCTTCTACCTACATAATTTCTTTATATATATCAGTGTAGTTAAATGGAAGTCCAATTGAATAGTTACAATGCAAATCAATGATATGATTACAAGCCTAGGAACAAATTTTGAACCAGTCATGAATGACTATTTTTCCAAGTTTAAGGTTGGGATGGAAAAGAGGACCATAATTCCACTACAATTTGTAGATAAGTACAAAGATGAAATATGTTTTGTAGTTGATACTGATACAAATCTAATCAAGGAACCAAGGAAAACATGGCTACCTCCATTAGAATATGAATTATATATTGATACTGCATCTAAGGCCATTAAAAATAGCCTATTGACAAATCTGCCATGAGATTTGGCACATTTGATGAAACAAGGACCCATATATCTATAGGTCTACAAGTACAAAAGATGGACAGGAAAAAGACAAAGATTGTGAAAACATTGAAGAGTAAATTTTCTATAATAGATGAAGAGTTGGATAAATCAGTAGATGATACCAAGGAGCAGACCTCAGTCGGTCAAGATGATGAACCTAAACATGATACTGATGCCACCAAATTAGATAAAGAAGAAGATAAGGAGCCTAAGGGCAAAAGGGGAGAAAGTATAAAGACTGAGTCTCTACCATAGACCATATCATAATGGGTGACTATGGATTCCCAACCTTTGAAGAAAGGTATTGCAAAGATCACAAGAGCCTCACTAATGTTTACATACCAGAAAAGTAAATAGAAGGGTACTACTAAGAATACTGCACCAAGGGAAAGGAAAAGATATGTAAGGAACAAAGATGACAAGGATGATTCTAATGACAATCCAGATCAATTCAAGGTTGTACAGAATAAGGTACCTCAAACTATTGATGAGATTGAAGAGGCAATCATCACAACCATACGATTAGGACATCCAAAGATACATGCCCATTTTGATCTGACTACTGAGAACAAGGACAAGCTCAAAGAAGCAATCATAGGTATGATGATCAAATTTAAACAAGTTCCAATTTAATATGTTTCTTATATTCCATCTGAGTTATATGATAAGATATCATCAAGATGGAATTATGCACTTCACACTAATAAATAGATGAGAGAGGCAGCTCTCAGTCTCATTAAAGCTGACTGCACAGTAGAACAGATAAATGATATCATGCAGCAATATGCCAACAAATTTCCTAAGAAGGCACGATCACTGAACATCTTGTAAGGAAATATGAAAGAAGTGTATATAGAGAGAACATAAATATGGAATAAACTATTGAATCCACCAAAGGAAATTGAATATATAGAGGAAGAAATGGACATTGCATCCATAGTCGATCCTGAGAGAGAATGACCAACCACAAAATCCATAGATGTTGATGATTCAAATGTTAACAATATATTGGATGAAATTACTCAATTAATGACTAACATGAGTCACACAAAGATCACCATTAATGACATAACTGAAGATGATCCTGATGATAAAGCTAAGGAAGATGAGATTTTCAGAGCAACCGAGACCCTGAATGAACAAGACACAATAGAGGTTTCCCGAGTAGATGTACCAAGATATCTACCTATTTTAGTATAGGCTATTGAAATAGAGAGTGAAGCACAAAAGAAAAAGACACCTAAGAAGGTTATAGATACACATGAAGAAAAGAGTGATCAACAAGGTACACAGACTAAGCACAGTGGTGGAACAACCCAAGGTGATGAAAAAAAAGATACCACTCGTGCAGAAGAACAAGGTGAAGGTAATCATGCTAACACAGTTAATACAATAGATACTTCTACTATAGATAAAAACTTAGATACCAAAGCACCTCACCAATTCATCACACTAAGTCCCGAGCAAGCCAATTCAGAACCCGAGGAAAAGGCTCAATAGGAATTAGCTTTATCTCCTCCATCTAGTGTCCAAGGGAAGAAAAAGAAGAAGAAGAAAGGAAACAAGAATGTCGTTACATTGGATGAATTCATAGAGATTCTAGTGTGGGATCCAAGGAAAATTGATCCTAAAACATTGAAAAAATATGGTGAATTATACATCAGGAAAGAAACGTTAAGGCAAGAACATAAGAATGCACAAGTATTAGAAGCTGCTAAGGAGATTCTTTAGCAAGTTGTCCTAGATTTAGCTATCAATGACATGACCCCCATCATTGATCAAATTGCACTGCTTACCAAGGCTCTTAACAAAATTTATGTTGATGCCGAGTAGAAATTGGAAGAAAGAGCAGAGAAGAAGATTCAATACAAGGTCACACAGAAGATCAGCCAGGCAGTGACAGTCAATAAGGTAACTCTGTCTAAATTTTTGAATGGAATAAAAGCTATCATATCTAAATCCATCACACTTCTAAAGAAGTTATGCACTCTAGATCACTTCACTACTGAGATTAATGAAAACATACATAAAATAGATCAAGATCTTAAGGATAGTGCAAATAGTTTATCAACTGATAAACATGCATTACAGATGCATTACAAAAAAGTTCTCCAAAATAAGTGGTTAAGACTGGACTTGAAGAAAGAAGAAGAGACAATCAGAGAACAAGTAATCAAGCTCTAGGAAACATTGCTACCACATTTTGTAATGTTGTAGAAACATGTGACATTGGCAAAGACTTTAATTGCCATCCGAGATTTATCAATGACAGAAAACATATATGATATGCATGCTCAAATCAATTTAGAACAACTAACCCTCAAGCATTTAAAGGAGGAATGGGAGAAGCTACTAGAAAATCTTAAGAAAACCCATCCTACCATTTTTGACAAATTTTAAGCTATACTCCTTTTGTCATTATTTTCAAAAAAGGGGGAAATATATGTATATATGTATAGTAAAGGGAGATACAATCAAGATGCATTCATATACATATATTGATTATATACAAAGGGAGAGAGAATGTACAAAGGGGGATTCATCATGTATATTATATATAGTACTAATTTTTTGATACTAATTCCAAAGGGGGAGAATGTTACTCAATTTACACATTGAAGTTGTCATTAGTTATCAAGCAGGCATAATGGATAGACGGTAATTGAGTCACAAAAATGATAGTTGGTATATTCGCCAAAGTACAGAGTTAACTGAGAGCACTGATCATGCCCAGAGTTAATGAAGTACAGTGATACCTGAGCTGACAGACTATACCGAGCAGTAGACAACACCGAGATACATAGCATAATCGAACAATAGTATAACCGAGATACATAGTCTACACTGATCACCGAGAGATAACATTAACCGAGTAGAACAAAGGCCACATAAAAAAAATTTATGGCACATTATTCTATGTGATAAATTTTTTTCCAACCTAGATTACAGTTTACATGATTGAGGAGGACTTTAATTATGGATTTACAACATTAATTTTTTATGTCTCCTATGTGTAGATGATTAAGGTAAATTATGTACACCATTGATCTTAGGGTAGGGATGTAATTGTGAAGCCCTAATTAGGTCATATCCTTTGATATATAAATATATATATATATATATATATATATATATATGTCATTTTGTAATGTATGTTGATCAATAAATGATCAAGTAGCGACCATACTACAGACATCAGAGATCAGACAAGGGATTTTAAGGACAAGGAACTACATTGCAGAAATCAGTTTTTTAGAACTAAGGCAAGGCTACCAAGAAGAACAAAGTAGAAGGTATTATCATTCACATTGAGGTGATAAGTTTTGTATGCACTTAATAGATCTGTATCAGATATATTAATATTGTATATGTTTTAGATCAAAAAATTTGTTACTCTCTAACAATTGTAATAGACCCCAAAATCTCTTAACAAAGTAGACTTAACCATCTTATTGTAAATCTCTTAAGTGAGTGCACACATAGATTGTGTTTCTAAATCCTCACATGAGGTAGATCTAATCGATCTCATTGTTACTCCTAACAGGGTAAGATCATTAGAAGTGATCACTCTTTGTAAGCTTTAACATACCTCTTTATTGTTGTAGTAGTGAAGTTTTATAGGTCTCATCCCAACCATAGTTTTTACCTTCTAATAGGGGTTTTTCACAATACCAAAATACTAGTGTCATGAGTACTTAATTTCATGTAAATGTATTGTTTATTTTACATGCATTTACATTTAAGCAATGATACTATATGTTTGATGTATGCAATCTACTCAGTTGGTTAATACATAAAAGTAGTTACAAAGAATTGATTAAAAGTTTTTAAGGGTACTGATTCACCCCTCCCCTCTTAGTACACACCCTTTCCATTATCCCAACACATTGATCTAGATTCGGGTGAAGAATCAAAAAAGAAGATAGATTATCAAGATGTTTACTTCTCCAATTTGGACATGGATTCCCAGCTAAATAATCTTTTTGACTTGGAAGAAGTGCCAAATTTCTCTAAGACATTAGCTATGGTGTATTCAATGCCAATTAAATATTTTTTCACCATAGACATACCTGATTCCACTCTAAAATGGTTGGACATAGTAGTGAGAAATAAAAATAATGTGCTTCTAGTGTTACTTCCCCTAGATTATATGATGAGAAAATGTCTGGTTACAACTCCTAAGACCAGAAAGTTGAAGACTAATTCTAGAATTTTAGTAGATGTAGACATGGATACATGGGTTACAGAGGTAGAAAGACCTAAAAAAGGAATAAGTTGATCAATATAAATTAACATATTTTATCATAGAGAAGATCAACCTGGGTATTGTGAATCAAGAGGTAGATAATCACCTCGTGCTAGCCTCTACAGAAAGAGTGTTGAACCATTCTTGGAAAGATGCAAAAGGAAAAAGGGAGTTAAAGTTGTAGTTGCAGGTCTTGGTAAATTAGAATTAATCCATAAGGGGCCTTGACCCACAACCTCTTTCCCAAACACCTATGGCATTCAATCCTAGGTTACCAGATGACCAAAAGTTCCTGAACCAAGTGCAGATAATTGGTTGGATAACATAGTACAACAGGGAAAAAATATGTTGTTGCTACTCATGAAGTTTATACTAATCTAATGTTTGTCACTACTGAATTAGATACCCAAATATCAGTGTGGGAGAAAGAAGTAGCAAAGTGGGAAAGTGTAGTAACACAGATTAATGAAGTTCAAAAATTCAGAGTTGCAAATTTCCAAACTGAGAAGAGTTGCAAGATCATAGATGGTAACATGTTGTATTCTTGCAAAAATAATATTGAGTGGCACAATTCTATCCTTTGGTAGGGTAAAGTTGAGTATGTCAAATTCAATAATGAATTGCAATGATTGAGTAGATCTCTCATAGATAAACTTCGGTGCAATCATGTTATGTATCTCGATGAAAATGGCATCATTAATAAATATGGAGACTCTACCCTTATAAAATTCAAGGAAGAGATTGAAAAATTTAAAGAAAGAAAGCATTTGACAGTTGAGGATATGTCTAGAGCGATGCAAATTGAGGCTTTGTTGTGTGTATGCTTAGGGAATTTACCAAACTGAGCGAAAAAATTTAGAGACATCAAATGGGAAAGAGACATCAGGAGATAAAGGGTGATACATGTTAGTGTTCCTAATCTTCCAGTCATGCAAAAATTTGTTGGATTATATAAAAAGTGGAAAGTCATTCACATGCCTCCAACATGACATACATCCTCCACACAATCTGAAGACACCCCATCCTGAGGATCTGGAAGAAATTTTTTTTTTTTTTATATAATTATGGGAAGGAGGGTAGTTCTATAGGTGGTTAAGGATTTTATAAATTTAAACATTGGCTTTACTGTAGTAAGTGAAAAAGTTAGTTTTTGAAAAACTCTAGTTATCTTTTTGTAGAGACTATAAATGCTCAATTTTAAGAAGGGCAAAGGGTTGGAGATTTTGATAAATATACTGATACTATATTTGATATATTTTGATGTAAATTTTTTCTAAAGATATCCTTCATCTTTGAATAAATGAAAAAACATGTTATAGTTTGTTTGAATCTTTGTGCTCAAGATTATCATATTTGAATTTATTTGTGAATTTGGTTTTGGTTAAACTATGAGTTGTCTTCTTTCAAACAATGTTTTCATTAATATCCATAAGAATAGTATGCACTAAGAAAGAATTGTTTAATAATTAATCAAACACTTATTCTCTTAGGAAAGATCTTTGAGTCTTGGTGATATATATATATATCAGGGAAGACTAATTTGTTAGCCAACAGGAAGCTGCTACTCAGGGGGACTAGTAAGAATGGTAAGATATGGTTACAGATAAGGGAGATAAGAGAATGATTAATTAGATTAGAGGTGCACCTTTTTCATTTATGTCAAAGTGGGAGAGAAGAATGTGAAAAACAAGATATACTTGCACATAAGAAAGAGCTTCAACTAAGAAGAAGAGTGCATATAACATGGAGAGTAATTGATGGTGATCAAAGTACATAATCATAGTAGGGGGATCTTGTTCCTAGGGGACAGAGGCAACGATTTCTTGAAGGAAGCGGAGTTAGAGAGACTCTGAAGGATAATTGTGGATATTAGAGAGACTCTGAAGGATAATTGAAGGATAATAAGCTCCACATCATATATTTCCTTCAATACCAAAGGGTGATATTGTTAACAATTTGGATTTTTTTTTCATTTATGTCAACATACCAATAGAATTGCTTAGTGTAACATATAAAAATTTTACTTAATAAATAGGATTTGATTACATAAATGTAAGGTATAAAATTATTGTTACATTTGAAATTAAATTGTTTATTGAAATGTAAGGGGTAAATATTTAATGTATAAGAAATGTGTTGGGAAGATAATGTTGGAAAGTTGACTATACTGAAGTATATTACTTTATTTAGTGTTTTCATTATGGCAACAAAATCATATGAAGTTTTGGAGTCAACACACATTATCAGAAGATCAGAAATTGGCTAAGTACAGAAAACATGACAGAGCAAGGAATAGACTGTTATAGTTTTGATTAGCGTGTGTTCATATGTTATCCAAATGATATGTGCCTTTGAAGATAATCTTATGAGTATGTTTACTTTCTAATTCTAAAAGATAATGATCAGCTCTACAAGCATGAAGAAGATATAGCTAGTTGAAGAGGTACAGCCAGTGAATGTCAAAACAGGACAAAGATCATGGAAAGAGCTGACAAAGATTGTTTTGGTGTGGATTTTTAACTCATCCTTAGGACTTGGGCCTTTGGATTATTTATTTTTAGTGACCTAAAAACCTATGGTTAAAAGCGCATGACTTGATTCATCTGGGATAATTAGTTAGAGATATTTTGGTGAAGCGGACTGTGTGAAAAGACGTGTCTATTCAGTTTGAGTAAAGCAGTTATAATTTATGTTAAGCCAACTTAATGAAGGGTTTTGTGGTTATGTAAGTGATCAATATAGATTTTAAAAGGTTTCCTAAAGCCGACATGTTCATGCCCTTTGAGGAAGTACTTGTAGAAGGTCATTTGTGATGGGAAAAGTTCTGGAAGCCAAAGATAAGAAAAATAGAGCAGAGTGTAAAAGCAGCAGAGATATATCTATCATATGTTGATGATATAGATATTGAAGTAGAAGATTTCAGAGTGAAGATAAGATTTTTATAGTTCTTTACAAGAGGTTAAAGCATCAGCGCACAAAAGGAACTGATCAGACAAGCAGTGTCACAGCAGCAGTTCATCTTGCAGATACAGTGTGTATCAAATATCTAGAAGGTTGTAGCATTCACCATTTGTACAGTGATTCCACCACCCCTAATAGGGTTATTGTAAAAGACTCCTAACAGGGTCCAACCCTTAACAAGGTCACTGTACTTCATGTATTATAAAGACAACTCCTAACAGGGTTAAGGATCTTCTAACAAGGATCATAAGACACTAGTGCAGAATATTTGTGGGTACTAATTCCCACCAGAGTTTTCACCTACATTGGGTTTCCCCGTAATCATATATGGTGTTATGTGTTGTGTATATTTAGCTTACTTACATTGATATTCAAGTTCAGTACATAAGCATTTAAGTAAAGATTCAGATAATAAGAAAAAGTATTAATTGATAGATCACTGATTCACCCCCTCCCCCTCTCAGTGATCCTAATCCTAACAATTGGTATCAGAGCTCTGGTCCTCAGCAAAGAAGTTTAACCACTTGAGGAGATCATGGAGAAGGAAGAAATGAAACACCTAAAAAAGAATCTTGAAGTAGCCCTTGAATAACTTGACACATATGAAAAAGAAAATAAAGATCTAAAACTAAAAGTTGAAGGCATGAAAATACTTATCAAGAAACTGAAAAAATAATTAAGGAATTGTTCTTCAAATGATTTGGGGCAAGTATTCAAAAAGTTGAATGAAGAAAATTTGTCTCTGATGGATCAGATTACAGAATTGGATGAAAAGCTATGTAACAATGAAGATGCCTATGATGATCAAGTCAAAGAAAACAAGCAGTTAGATGAACAACTGAGACAAGCAAACATGGAAATCTTGGAGCTAAGAAACAACAAAGAGAAGATGGAATCTAAATTGATTGTAGCAAAGAATCATATTGACAAGTTACACACAAGCAAGGATCTGATAGAATCACAGTTGTATGCTCAAAAGGTTAAAGGAGATACCAATGGTATAGGATACGATGAAGCACAAATTCATATTGATGCCATGCAAGAAAGAATGAAAGAACCAAAGGACATCACAGATACTAAGAGATTGGAAATCAGACTGAAGACAATATTGAACCACCTAAGGATGAATGCAAGCTAGTTGACAGAACTTGTTATTCCTGTAACAAGCATGGACATATTTCAAGGAATTGTAAAGAGGTAAGACCCTTCAATGGTTACTATTATTCATGAAATAAATTTGGTCATAGAGCTATGAATTGTAAAAAAATTCAGAAGAACAAGAATCAGAATAATCAAAGAAATCAGAATCAAAAAAACCAAAGAAGTTATCCTCAAAAAAATATTAGAAGTACTCAGAACATTACATGTTAGATATGTAATCACAATGGTCATTCGACTAGATAGTGCAGATTGGTAACTCACACCAATACACCAAAGAATATCAGACCTCCTATCATTTGTCACTCATGTGGAAAAGTTGGACACATCTCTAAATTTTGCAGATCTAGAGAACAAAGACAAGAGAGTCCTAAAAAGTCAAAAGATTCATTATGGGATAAGGAAGGAGAAGTTAAGTTTGTGGAAGCTAAAGCTAAATTAGATAAAATATGGGTTGAAGTAAAGAAGGACAAGGAAGAGAACAAGGTAGCAGATGCATCCTCAGTGGACACACCTTCTACTTCTGAATAGTTGATCCTCATGGTCTTAGGGGGAGCTATTCTAGCTCTGAACCCCTGTGTGGCTGGTATACTCACCTTTGAGTATGCGCCTTGGATTACAATTGTTTGGTGACATTGTGATGAAGTATGCAAGAGAACATGATCTAAATTGTTATCAGGAGCAAGAACAAAATTTACAGTTGCTTTCTGTGTCTACACAGAAGTATTAATGGAAGAAATCTACTTTGCAATCACCAATTCCTCACTTACAGTCAGTATAAATGATTGGAGATCATAGAAGCCCTAGCAGTTGTATTATTAATGCATTATAGTTGTTCTCATCAGTAAAGAAAGGAGATTGATAATCATTATTTGTTAAGCAAAGTAATTCGAGTTTGAAATGAAGCCCAAGCGCGGACACATCATTTCAGAAATTAGTTGAAAAATTACTTAACAATCGAGTAAGCGGCTAGATAATCAAAGGAGAACTTGCAGTCAAGTATGAAAGTGTCACAATTACATTCTTTAGTAGAGATTAATATCAAGAAAATCTTTGAAACATCTCAGAAGTGATTTATCAGTATGCTTCAGTGCGTGAATTTCATGAAGTGGAATCTTGTTGAGCGGTGTTCTATGTGAGAGTATCAGTATAGCCATTGGAGATTTTGTTTTGGAGTTGACCTGATGTTATCCTTGGAAGCACATACTTATTATTGATCATCTAAGTGTGAATACAACAAAAGAGAATTCATATAAGAGCAGAATTGATTGAAGATAAAATTTGAAATATCATGTGAAGAAGTAGATAAAACTATTATGACAGGTCCACAGGATTATGTGTCCATGGCCAAGGACATAGAGGATACATTCATGATTGATAATGTTGAAGTATCAATGGCAGAAATGGATATTAATCTAGATAATCTTAAACAAAAATTTGTGAGTACTCAAGAAGCTAAGAGTCTTTATACAAGCAAGGAGATATATTGATTTAAGATATCACAGAAAAGGAAGCAGAAAAAGAGAAGACTAAAGTGATGGACAATTCATCATCATTGTTGTAAAGTTTGACACCCATAATAGACTTAGACTCATGGGGAGTAAAT
>MU227200.1:4606667-4671716 GCA_018584345.1 Thuja plicata | reverse complement strand
GGTGAATGGGTTGAGAAGGGTTAGAACCCAGGGTAGAAGTGGTTGAGATAGGTTAGGTTGGGGTTTAGGGGAATATTAATAAATGAAATAAACTTATTTAGTTCATTTAGAAATATAGGAATTAATTCTTTAAACAATGAAATTGCTTTTTAATAATTAGGGGACTATAGCCATTTTAATTAAATTAAATAGGCTAGGGGAATGGGTTATTTGCAAGTAGCTAATTGATTTAAGGATTTATTTAATTCCTTTATAATTAAATACTAAAGCCATGTTTGATTTTGGTTTGATTTGATTGGTCAAAATTGATTTAAATTATATGGCTATAATAGTTAATATAAATTAGTGATAAAAATCACCTAGGACATTAAATTGATTTAAAGAATTATGCCAAGCAGTAACAGGGTCATTTGGACATAATCGAGGGTATGATCACACATAGGGAAAATAGGGTCCATAGTTAGAACAGACAAAATTTACGTGGTTACACCTGCAAGCTCTCCTCTCCTATAGATTTAACATATTATTAATTCATTATGCCATCTAGCAAGGAAATGCTTCAGTCAGAGTTTGAATTAGTTTTATCTAAGTTCTAAAATCAATCAAAACTCAATGTTGATATTACCTTTAAGTACAACAAGAAAGAGGTCCAAAAATCCAAATGACTTATCCTCACAACTAAGCCAAAATTTTGAGCTCGTGTTCAACCAAACTACAAATTCCTGTTTCCAATAAGATCCATTTGAAGTGAACAAAATCTCTGAAAATCCTATCCTTGAGAAAATGCAATATCAAGTATCATGTTGTGTGGGAAACACATTAAAATTTACCTCACCATGATTCACCTTCAGTCATGAAATTTGTAATTTGAAGGTTTGTGAATCACCTTTACTTTTTGTAAATTGAATTTAGTCCTTATATATACAAAAATGGGGGATTATTAGAGATTTTATCATGGAAGGATGTTCCATTTCCCTATGCTTTCTTGAAGGTTGTGAAGCCAAGCATACATGTTCCCTAGCTCCTTGCTTGAAGGTCAATTGTGTGAATTTCTTATTTGAGCCTTAAGCCTTTTCATCATTATTTCTAAGGGATATTGTAGTGAAGTAATCTTGAAATCCATATGCTTAACAAATAAAGTTTTCATTTCATTTTAGGAGTCAAATTCCAATATTGATGTTGTTGTGGCACTTGAAAAGAAGCTTTAGGTACCTATTTTTCACTAAGCTTCTTCACATCATTCTTTTTAGTCATACCAAATGCCCAAGTCTTTGGTACAACAAAGCCAGTAACCCATTTGTGAATTTCAAGAAAGAGTACAAGGGAATATTTTGGTAGGAGCAGATAATTATAGTTTTCCATTTTTCTACCCTTCCCAAATAATTCACATCTGTGCAAAAATGCTACATTGAGCTCTCAAAGAAGGCCAGAGAGAAGATTGGAGAAATAGATCGATATTTCCTGAAGTTGGTAGATGCAATGGTTGCATGGATTGAGGCTTGTTTAGTAAATCTGATTCAAATTTTTTATGTACCCTTTATAATCTATAGGATTGATTTACTTCCAATGTAGTTATTTTTAGCAGTCAAATAGGACTGTAAGCACTTTCAGTTAGAATAGTGGAATAATGGAATAAGGTAGCCATTTGAGTGACATTACTCATAGTGTAGGAGTAGTAGTTAGATGGGTAATACTATAGTTCCTTCCATTTGATGTTGCTTTTTCAAATAAAGTGGCAATTCTTGTGTTCTTCAGTAAGGCTGCAATTGAGTTTTTTAGTATCCATTAGTTCTTTCAGCTGCTTTTAGTTGGCACCATTAAAATTAAGGCATGAACAATCTAGGAAGCTGCCACAATTAAGGTGTGACTATGTAATATCCTCAATCTGGGACTACCACTTTCCTTAGCAAAACATCCTTGTCTCTGTACCTAATAAGCTTTTCTACCATTATTGTTTCTATAAAAAATACTTACCAGTGCTAATTATTACTTTTAGATGGACATGTTTAGGTTTGTTTCACATGTTTGACAATAAACTTAGTACAGATCTATAATTTGACAAAAAATAACATGGACTAAATATTCTGAACACTTATTGTCACAATGATATTAAGACCTATGACCTTACAATCAGTCTAGTGCTAGATTAGGAGCGATAATATATATGAATGCTTGTGTTTGGAATTGCACTAAGCATTCATATTTACTTTAGTACTCTAGAAAGCTCTACAATCTTCATTAACTCCAAAAATAAACTCATCAACTCATAAATTTATCCAATGCCAATCCTAGAATATTTTTGGTTAGAATCAAGGACCATGTCTTAGCCAAATAAATCGCTAGTCAATAGAAAGCTCCCATGAATGAAAATACAACTCTTGCTAAATATAGAGATAACTACCAAAGAAAAAGGGTATTACAACTGCACCAACCATGTATACACTTATAGTTAGCTCACACCAGTGGCAATATAGACTCAATTTCCAAAATAATTCTATGTCATTCTAGAAGTAATAGCTGCAGGAAAAATCCATGATCAATATCAGAAGACTTAATAGAAAGTCCATGAAAATCTTCTTTAATGTGTTTCAAATGAAATATTGATCCGCCAAAAAGAAATAATATCTAGCTTCATACAATTATCAAAGTTGCCTTCATATATACATTTGCTGATGAATTAAGTTAGTTTCCAATATTTGAACGTAGTGGTCAATACTAAGGGTTCACATCAAATGTCAGAATTGAAATATTTTTAATAAAAATCTCAGTGGCATTAACATTTTCTATTAAAGGACCTTAGGTGGAAAACATGTATCATACCAGTATAAAATAAAAGGGCCCTGCCTCAAAATTTGACACCAATCTAAAGTAGATGCAATAACAATAGAAAATTTTATTTCTCCAAATAAGAGACATATACTAATATCTTATTAAGGGTTGTAACCCTCTATATAGTCATCGGATTAAGGGTTGTAACAATCTATCATGTAAGGGAACTCCCACCCCTATGACCACTATAGTTTTGTGGGAGATGCCTTAGTGTATTCCTTGTATTATATATGGTTTTGGATGTAGGGAAGGGCGCCAGATAATGAGGGGACAGTGGCAAGCCTAGTGAAGACCCAGTGAAAGGGTGCACTTGTTAAGCACCAATGGTGGTTGGAAGATACCCGATGAAGAGAGGGGGTATGTGATGGTTAAATATGTCTATATGTATGTAGGGGAAGGTTTTAGAACCAGTGTTGAGGTTGTGAGTTGCAGGTAAGCGTAGTTTCTACAAAGCCCTAGGTTATTAACCCAAAAGGTGAGGGTTTATGAAATGGGAGTGTGGATGTGTGAGTAAGACCAAACAAAGTAGAAAAGTAGAAGGGCTATAGGAGAGGAATGGTGGGATTTGAATAGACCAGAGTGAGTGGGGTGTTGAAACATGGTGAATAGACCATGATGAGATGATATATGGTTTTGGGAACAAGGTGAGAGGTCTAGTTGGAGATTTGGCATGGTGTAGGCACTAGGTGCACTAGGTGGCCTAGGATGGTATTTTTTCTTGGAGAGATTGGAACAAGGAAAATTGATAGTGAACTCATGAGCATGGTTGTGGGAGTGATTTACAAAGTCAGGGTACTCTACTTGACCCCTGAGTGACGCTAACTCCTTTAGTGGATTCCAAGTTGCTTGTAGAATCCTCTTTAGTTTGTTTGTCATATCATACCAACTCTACTATTATGCTAGAATTTGGAACATGAATATGCATCAACAAGTGGCACACTCTTGTGCTAAATTAAACTCGTGACCTGATTTTGACTCAAGCTCTCCAAGTTACTTAATAAGTCAATATTTATATAAAGATATTTTAGTCTTAGACAAATGTATTTAATGTGAGGAAATGGGATTCCAAAGGAACTGGTTTAACACTTCAAGAAGAGAATACTTACACAAAATGAAGCAAAATCATACCAGACAAGTTGACTATTGGCCCTTCCAGTTTGTTATTTGATAGTTTCCTGACAATGACACATTCAAAATGCATTTATGATCAAAGACCTAGAACGAATGAAATTGATTAAATAATGAAGGAGTTGGTGTTTGAAAACATTTACACTAACTTGAAAAAACCAATATACCTTAAGACTGATGTTAGGAGTGGTTAATTCCAAGTGTGAGAGCTCTATAAGGTAACTGGACCAACTATAGGGTCAAGACTGCCCTCTTCTGCTTCTGGCTCTGCAAAACCAAGGCAGGTACACCTAATCCAAACTAAACTCAATTCTTTACCACACCTTCTAATTCTAGATTTAAACAATAGATAAATGGTATGTAAGTAGTAAATTCCAACCTAGCATTCAGTAACTCTCCACTACCATGGGTGGAATAAGTAGGACAACACCTCAAAAGTTAAAGAATCTTGTACTGAGTTTGGTTTATATTTGTGGGATAGAACATAGCCAAACAACTCTAGGAGGATATTAAAATAGGAATACTAATCTTAGATCAGTTCCTTATCCATTGGACTAAAACCCACATACAATACTGAAACTGGAACACCTTACTAGGCATAGATTCAAAACCATAAACATAAGAACTTTCAGATTGCTCACTACAGGATCCTCAAGTAGATATCAAATAGAATTAATGTATTATTCAAAGGATTTTAGTTTTATTCTCAATCAAATACTAATTAAATACACATATGCATAAGAAAAACTCATACAATAAGCCAGAAAACTCACAATTCCACTGACAACACAAAGGAAAGACTCAAATCTGAGAAGAAATTATATTAAGTATGATGAATTTTTTTTTTGAATTAGTATGACAAGGAAATATGCAATTAGATAATATGCAAAAGATTATACAACTTTATTCCTATCTCAATACCACTAAACTACATCTACTATCTTCCAGACTAGAAACAAGTATTAGCCTAATTCTTTCTACTTTCCCAATTCTCTAGCCCTTTCTAAATGGTCTTGAGTATTCTTTTATAGGAACAAGACTGCTACAAACTTTGGACTATTTAAGGTTAGGGTTTACAACCAATCAAATATAAAATTCAATTCTGATATCAAGTTGTACACTAAATTCATCTCTTCAATCTGTGCAATCTAATATGCAATAAATTCTTCAATCCATGGATATGAGCACAGAACTCTAATAGGCCAGAAATTCCATCGCATGACCCTAAAAGTGGCTCCATAAATGCAGAAGTGACCAGGCGACTCTATATGCATTTACCCTTTGATTATAAAACTATTCATGTTAAGTATGGATATAAATGCATTCCCATATATCATATTTCCATCCATTCGGTCTTCAATAGTTGTGTAGAGCCGCCCAAAAGATCAAGTTGGGTCATTAATGTCTCTAAGAAAAAATATCTTTTGATCTTTATGAAACCCTCTGTGAATACATTTGAATATTTTAAACTTTGTTATAATGGCTACAGGTGGCATGGAAAATGAATATGATGATTGGGATTGAAACCTTCACCAACTTTAAAATTGAGTCATTGATCCTCTTTGATCTGTACCTAGGAACTGACCTCATCACTTAACTACCTTCAAACTCTTTTTAACACCTTTCCTTTAGTCTCCGAGTCACTACTTTTTTATTAACCCTGGTCACATCCAAAGACTCAGCGACAAGCATTAGATCTTCATCTAATCAAATGGTCAGTGGAAAGTCTCTTAACCAAAAGAGAATATTCAATTTCAACTAGAGATCAGGCGACAAGGAAAACTCATAGTCGCTGAAGAAAAAGGAATATTCTATCTCAATCAAGAGACTTGGAGACTAGGCATACAAAAATCAGGCCCATCACTGCCATATGTCACATTGAAACTTTTTCATGATTGCCTTGTCATCGATCTAGACACACGGTAGCATGGCGCATTCCCTTAAAGGTTAGATGTTGAGAAACTTTGGATTAAGGGTTTACGCCTACCGTCAGATTGAAATTGACTTTTCCACCCTTTAATCACTCTTACCTTCACAAACATAGGTCCCACTAACATCTACATGGTGTCATATCATTCATCCTAAAAAATCCCCTTTGTCATTTGACCTTTGCTGATCGAACAATCCACCTGCTTCAACTTGTTGACAATGACATCAGCAAAGACACATGGCACTCTATCACAATGCCTCAAAGGGTAGATATCATGCATCTTGAGATGAAGGAAATATGACCACCATCCAATCCATTTGAAATTGCATGACCCTTAACCTTTATATCTACTTCACTCAGGCTGGCCCGCCATAGACACATGGCACGCTGTTGCATTGCCTTGAAGGTAAAATTACTGCATCTTTAGCTTAAGGCATTCTAACAACTGTCAGATTAGATCTGATATTCCCACCAGTTAACCTTTCTTTACGACCATCTCTCGGGTCCACATGGACATGCATCCTCTTATTGCTTTCCCTTGAAGGTAAAAACATTGCATCTTTGGCCTTAAGGCTTAACGACATCCACTGGATTTGACCAATCTGTATGAACATTAAAAATTGATCTTCGATCACTGACTTAACCTCAATTTGACCCTTCTCTAACCATGGTCCATATATGGTGATTATGCGACCACCTCTAATCTGATTTGAAATCAATGGCCTGCGCTAAGTCTCATGACAAAAAGACAATATGCCATATCCTTCAGAGACTTAGAGACAAAAGGTAATCATGTGATTGCGAGATGAAAAAGAATATTTGGCTTGGGTTAGGAGATCAAGCGACCAATGTGAAAATGGTAATGCGCACATGGAAAATTCTGAATTAAGTGGCATAAAAAAGAAATACAAAAATAGAACAAGTCTTAGAGGTTTAGGGTTTTTTCATGATTTCAAACCAAATAAGACTTAGGGTTTGAGCTAGAGGCTAGGACAAATTGTAGAGATAGGAAAATAAGCTTGGAACCATGAAAATTTTATAAGTACTAACAGTGGCTCCGACTGGGATGTATGCCTCTTGCATGCATAACAAGGATTCAAAATTACTGGGAGAAGCAGACCACCTACATGAAAAGGAAACCTAACCTAAAATAGAAAGAAGGAAACAAATATATACAAACTTACATTTCCATGACTTCACTTCCTTCAAGAAAAGTATAACTTCATAAACTACCCATGAACCGATGATTCCAAAATATTTCTAGTTAATTCCTTAAGCATATAGGAATTAGAACCCCACTTACTATCAATTAGATATGGGCCTAGCCATATGGGATCAAATTTCGTAGGTTTTCCTTTGTCCTCTATCCTGGCATTCCACATAAAAACCATATCATCAATCTCAAATTTCCTAGTAGTGGCTTTCTTGTAAAATAAATTTTTGCACTACAACTACAATCTGATGTTCCCATCATGTGCTTTCCTCCTTGACTCATCTAATTGTATCAAATCCTCCAACCTGGTTCTCATTTCATCTTCTAGGTCATCATCATATATTTGGATAAATTTGTACATCTGCAACAAATTATTCTGTGGTAATCTGGCATGGATACCATAAACTAAGTCAAAAGTTGCACATCCAACAACTTTTTCACTGTTACTCTATTTGCCCACAAAGAAAGTTGTAATTTTGAATCACATGCCTTCTTATTTGCATCCAATACTCTTTTAATAATCTTTATCAAACTCTTGTTACTGGATTCAATCTAGCCATTGCCTTGGGGGTGATATGGGGAAGAATATGAAATAAGAATTCCATATTACTGACAAAATTCAATGAATTTCCTTGATCTAAAACACATAGAATTGTCCACCACAATAACTTCTAGACAACCAAATCTAGTCAACATATTCTACATTATGAAATCAATTACAACCATACTTGTGGCTCTTCTAGTGGGAATTACTTCCACCCACTTGGTAAAATTATCAGTTGCCACTAGGATACATGAATGGCCTCCAATATACTTGTTAGGAATTTCACCTATGAAATCCATTCCCCACTTTTGAAAAGGTGCCTCAACTCTAACAAGCTTCAAGGGAAGATTTCCACCAAATTTTAACTTGCATGAGAATCTCTTACAAGCATCACATCTTTTGACATATTCGTGGGCATCCTTGAAGGTTGTTGGCCACCAAAAACTAGATCTAATAATATTGTGGGCAGTAGTCTTAGCCATATAATGGCCACCACATGCACCATCATGCATTTCTTTTAAGAGATCATCAGACCTGTCTTGATCTACACATTTGAGCAACACTCCTTCATTTCTCATCCACCATAACTGTCCTTGAATTATTGCATATTTCAAAGCATGCAACTTGATTTTTCTCTTCTTACTATCATTCATATCATGGGGAAAAATCATCTTCTGCAAGTATCCAATGATATCATTATACCAATCAGAATAATTCATATCACAAATATAAGGTTTATGTTCCTCCTCTAGCATATCAATGTGGTTGGCATCTAAATTGATTTGATCCATTAATTTAGAAAATCCTAAACCTCTTACCAACTTAGTTATATGGATATCAATATTAAACTCTTGGATCTTGTTGATCCATCTACATCTTCTCCCTGATACCTCTTGCTAGACTAAGATGTCCTTGACAGTAACACTTGGTACATAAGCAACTATGGTTGCCCCTACCAAATAGCATCTAAATGCTTTAATGGCCTTGGCCAAAGCATAGGCCTATTTCTCCATGATATCATATTTCAATTATTCTTCCTGTAAAGACTTACTAAAAAAGTAAATTGGTAGTTCATAGCCTTCTAAATTCTTCTGTAATAACGCTGCAACAATAGTATTATACAAAGCAAAGGAGAAAATTTGAAGCGTCTTAGTATAATTAGGGGTTCTTAAAATAGGGGAATTTTTTATAGCTTGTTTAATATCTGAAAAATCCCTACATGCTTCTTGAGTCCATTCCACTTTGGCTCCTTTCTTCATCATTTTTGAGATTGGCAAACTAGTCTCTGCAAAATTTGTAACAAATCTTCTCAAGAAATTTACTTGACCAAAGAAAGACTGAATGCCCTTAATATTCTTGGGTTGAGGGACTTTATCAATTGAATTCACCCTATCAAGATAAATCCTGACACCATCTTTAGAAACAATATGTCCTAAAAAATTTCCCTCTGTTACCCCAAAAACACACATCTTTGGGTTAAAAGAAACCTCATATTCAAGTTCTCTTACAAAGATCTTTTCAAGATGATCACAATGTTGATCTTCTTTTGTTGAATAGGTAGTAAGATCATCTTGGTAGACTACTAAAAACTTGTTTATGAACTCTGCAAATGCCACATCCATGGCTCTTTGGAAATTATCCCCAACATTCATCAATCCAAAGGGCATTCTGACATATACATAAGTTCCCCAAGTGTAGTGAATGCAGTCTTGAACTGTTCAGATTCCTTGACCTTGATCTGATTATACCTTGAAAAACCATCCAACATGGACATCATCTCAAATCTTGTGACTCTTTGCAACATTTTCTCCATATTAGGCAATCCATAATTATCCTTTAAGGAATTTACATTCAAATTTATAAAGTCCACACACAATCTGATATCTCCATTTTTCTTTCTTACTGGTACCAAATTCGATACCCATGTTGAATTTCTTATAGGCTTTATGATTCTAGCATCCCTCATCCTTTTTAATTCATCCTGCATCTTAGGTGCCAGAGTGGGATTCACAAGTCTCAACTTCTGTCTAAAAGGCTTAGTGCCTTCCTTTAATGGAATCTCATGCTGGAATAAATATTCTCTGTATGCTTTCAAAAAATCATAAGAGCATGCAAAAAAATGTCCATATTTCCTAAGAAGATTTACCTGTAAATCTCTAAGCTTGGGGGATAACATCTTACCAATGTATACCTTTTATGGATCTTGATCTGTCCCCAATTTTATCTCTTCCAAGTCCTCAAACTTATTAACTATACTAGCTGACATAGATTTATCTTTATTGTCAAAATTTCTTTCAAGTACAACCAAACCTTTGGGTACTTTATTTGATTTTAATTGGAGAACCTCCCTTCAAAGAATACTATCTTTTCCATCTATGGTTTCTACAAAACTAGTAAAATCCATCTCTTTCTTACCAAAGTTTGATTCACACAAAAGGAATTCCAAAATATCCAAGTCATCATTGAAGACTTACAAATTTTCAACATTGTCTGGAATGGATGGCCTAGTCTGAACCTCTACCTTAGATATTTCTACAAAATTAATTTCATCAAGACTTAAGGAAATATTAGCCAACAAATCTGCCATCTTGTTCTGATTTCTTTCCATCCATTCAATGCCAAATGCATCAAAATTTTCAATTTCATCCCAAAAAACATTCTTGTACTGTCTTAACCTTTGATTTTCTGAAGCATATCTAGATCTTATTTGAGTAACAACTAATTCAAAATCTGCAATGACACTAATATATTTGATCTTGTGTTTTTAAGCTAATCTCAATCCTATTAGTGAAGCCTCATGTTCTGCAATATTATTTGTTCAAGTGAATAAAAGAGAAAATGAGAAATTGTAGGTCTTACCACTGGGACCTATTAGTAACACTCCTGCACTAGCTCCTTCCTTTGAGTTTACACCATCAAAGTGCATTGTCCATAGGTTATTCTTATCTGCAAGATTGTCCTTTTCTTTTGATAACAACATGTGTTGGACATTTTTCTCAGCTTTACTATCTTGCACTTGGAAAGATCCAATATCTGTATCCAAGAAACAATTCATTCCTTCATCTCCTCAATTATATGAGGATTTCTGACTACCATGGATACTCTGATATTTTCACCAGCTATGTCAAATGTGGAAAATGACAAATCACATTGTATACTACCTCCCATCGAGGCACTCCATTTCCTAAATAGCAACATTCCATATTGGGGTGGAATCTCAACTACTAAGACACTCATTTTCAATATTTTTTCTGGAAATGCAGCAATTGTATAAGGCAAGGCCTTAATGGTACCTATGACAGGCACTTCTCTTGAATCCATTTCTTGACATCTCCCATGAGGAGTATCAACCTGCAGTCCCATTCATTTCATTAATTTCTGTAGGCATGACTGTATTTGATGCACCTAAATCAATCATGCAATTCTTGAGCATCTTACCATTAATAACCAGTGTTAAGAAGAAAGGATCAATAGTTCCTAAAGGAGGAATGACATGATTTGTATTTAAGAAAACCTAAGGGATTTTAAAAATAATTTCTTCTGATTCTTTTCCCTTTGTATCTGATTTTCCCTTGTTGTTTCTTTCCTTCCCATTTACTTTTTTTTTCAAAACTTTTGTAGTAAAAATACTACTCATCTATGCCAAAGCTATCTCCTTATGCTCGGGAATCCACATCATTTCTAAAAGTGTAACTCTAACTGTGATTTGGTAAATCAATTGGCTCATGTCAATAGGAGCATATTCAAGATTAGAGATATTTTTCTTGATAGTAATATTCTTATCCTAGCTTTGAGTAGGCTAATTCGGTTTAGTTCCCTTAACATCCTTTGGAAATGAAGGAACAACCATCTCTGGTGTCTTCATCTTAGTCTTTTGAGAAATATTAGGATTGTTTGGTTTATCTATTATTTTTACCTTTATCTTGTTCACATTCTTAGTATCTTTTTTTTATGATATCTGCTTAGGGCTTATTTTTGGTTCTGTAACAAATATACTAGCTAGTGTGCTAACTCCATTGCCAATTGTTCTATTTCTCAAATTATATTTACTTTGTGCTTGGGCAATCAAGTTTTCAGTGATTCTAGCCCTTTCAGAACTTTAATTCCTTATTTCTATGAATGTCTTTCCTCCCCTTGCAGTATTACATCCTATTTTATCAATGTCTACTTCCTTTTCCTCAAAAGAAAACATATCCTGATCTTCAGCCTAATTTTCAAATTCATCTTCATCTGATGAAGACAGCTCCTAACTTTTGTCTTGGTCATCAGATTCATCACTTCTTAAATTTTCATATGTCATTTCATTCCTAACATCATCATATAACTTTTCCTCATCTTCCTTTTCTTGTTGGGATTGACTTGGATACATCTTCTGAGCAACAAAAAAAGCATCGGGGGATTCACATTCCTCACACCAGTATTCATCATTACACATATTAGCTAAATTTCTTTGAAGAGGATTTGGAGTATCTTTGTTTTTCCTTTCTACCCTTTGTCGGATAATGAGTCATCCATCCTTGAATTGGGTATTGTATGGGTAGTTCTACATCCTATTTTGGGGATTATAATTGTTATAGGACAACCTATCATTACTCGGAACTCTAGGATTTTTATTTTCTCCTGGTCTTAGGTCTTTTATAGCATTTAGAATCTGCTTCATTTTGATTTCCTCTTTAGGCTTAGCATTTGAAGGCTTATCTAATTCTTTCTTTACAGGCTTGCAATCTTCTCTCCTACCCAATTTCCTAGATACTCTCCTATTAGCTTCTATATTGACAATCATTTTGTAGGCTTCTCTCATGGTCCTTGGATTTTTTTCTCTCAGGAGGTATCCCATCTTAGAATCAAATGCATTGAGATAAGTAGCTAAACAAACTCTATCATCCAATTTCATAACCTAAAAAAATTTGTGCATAGCTCTTTGAAATCTTATGTTTAACTACACAACATCTTCATTTTTATTCTTTTTTATATTATCCAATTCATTCAACATGAATCCCTCATTAGTCTTGTCACCATATTTCTCCTTAAAGCAATCAACTAGTTCATCTATTGACCCTATAGAATTATAAGGCAATCCTCTAAACCAATCCCTAGCATCCTCTACTAAAGACTAAATAAAGAGTTTCATTAATACATCCTCATGTGCAATTTCACAATCATCCATCATATCCTTAAAAATTTTCAAGTGTTCTTCACATGTAACTACATTATTTATAGTAAACTTGGGAAGCTTATCTCTAAGTTTGCATGGAACCTCATTAGGATAACCTTGGATATTATGAAAGGAAAATTGTTTGTACCTTTTTGCATGAGTGGATTTATCTTGGAAAGCATTGTTGTCTTGAGAAGTAGAGGATTTTTCATTTGATGTTGTAGCTACTTCGAGACCAAGCTGAATAAGCCTTATCATCTGTCTAAGATAATCTTCCTTCTTCTTCATCTCCAAAGTAGTAGCCTCCAATTCTGCTAATTCAAGATCCTTGCCTATGAATTCCCTTTCAACTCTAGCTCTCTCAAGATCCAGGTCTAATTTACACATTTGATTTACTAGACCTTTTAGATTCTTAGGCTCATCTATTGCAACCCTTTGTTTTTCCTTACCTTTAGAGCCCTCTTGACTAATCACCTGAATGATAGGTTCCTCTTCATCCCTTAGAGGCTTCTCACCATTGTTCAATGCCTCGAGATCTAATAATATTCTCATTCTTTGTTCAAGGAAAACTTGGTCCTATCTGATCTAATTTCTTTCTCCCTTTCTCTCCTATGTCTTATAGCTACCTGCTACTAGATCAACTTTTCAACTTCAACAAGCTTTGTAGAGTGAAAAATAGATTCTTCTTCTTCTCTGTCATCAAGAGAACTATAACCTTCATTTGTACCTATTCCTACATCTGCGGCCTTAGCTTCCTCATATTCAGATGTATTTCCTTCATGCCTACATCAGAGTAGTATTTCTTTTGTGATTTCTTCTCTTTGTCTTTCATTTTGAGGGGTACCTCTAGTATCCCTTTCTCTTCTAGGCTGGTCAAATTTAGATGTAGTTGGGAAATCATTTCCCAATGCATCTTCAGGATTCCTTCCTAACCAAGACCTTGTTCCTCTATGACTCATATTGGAAAGTATGTGACAAAATAATTTCTAATACTCAGCACTATTGTAGAGATTACTTCAAAGTCGCCACCCAAAAAATTAATTGGGATCATAGTACTTCACAAAAATGAAAATTAATAATATGCTGAGATTTAGATTGGACCTTACAATCTTTATTTTCCTTAGCTATGCCAACTCAACTGTAAGTTGATGATCCTTAAAAGGATATTGTAACTCTTTTGTCTTTAACCAGAGACTTTAGGATAATTCTTTCTTTCAATTCCCCATCAGATTTTCCATCTTGTTGGTGTTTGAAAATGTTTACGCTAACTTGAGAAACCAATATACCTTAAGACTGATGTTAGGAGTGGCTAATTCCAAGTGTGAGAGCTCTTTAAGGTAACTAGACCAACTATAGGGTCAAGAATTCCCTCTTCTGCTTTTGGCTCTGCAAAACCAAGGCGGATACACCTAATCCAAACTAAACTCAACTCTTTACCACATCTTCTAATTCTAGATTTAAACAAAAAATAAATGGTAAGAAAGTAGTAAATGCCAACCTAGCATTCAATGACTCTCCACTACAATGGGTGGAATAAGTAGGAAAACACCTCAAAAGGTAAAGAATTTTGTACTAAGTTTGATTTATATTTGTGGGATAAAACATAGCCAAACAACTCCAAGAGGATATCAGAATAGGAATACTAATCTCAGATCAGTGCCTTATCCATTGAACTAAAACCTACATATAATACTAAAAATGGAACACCTTACTAGGCATAAATTCAAAACCATAAACATAAGAACTTTCAGATTTCTCACTACAGGATCCTCAAGTAGATATGAAATAGAATTAATGTAGTATTCAAATGAGTTTAGTTTGATTCTCAATAAAATACCAATGAAATACACATATGCATAAGGAGAGCTCATACACTAAGCCAAAAAACTCACAATTCCACTGACAACACAAAGGAGAGACTCAAATCTAAGAAGAAATTATATTAAGTACGATGAAAACTATTTCTAAATCAGTATGACAAGGAAATATGCAAAATATTATACAACTTTCTTCCTATCTCAATACCATTGAAATACATTTTGTATCTTCTAGACTAAAAACAAGTATTAGCCTAATACTTTCTACTTTCCCAATTCTACAGCCCTTTCTAAATGGTCTTGAGTATTCTTTTATAGGAACAAGAATGCTACAATATTTTGATCATTTAGGGTTAGGTTTTACAACCAATCAAATATAAAATTTGATTCAGATGTCAAGTTGAAACCCTAAATTCATCTCTTCAATCTGTACAATCTGATCTATAAACAATTTTTCAATCCATGGATATGAGCGCAAAACTTTGATGGGAAAGAAATTCCATGGCATGACCCTGAAAGTGGCTCCATAAATGCAGAAGTGACTAGGTGGCTCTGTATGCATTTACCCTCTGATTATAAATCTATTTTTGTTAATTCTAGATATAAATGCATTCTCATATATCAGATTTCCATTTGTTCAGTCTTCAACAATTGTGCAGAGCCGCGCAAAATATCAAATCGGGTCTGTTAGCTCTTTTTCTTGCAGCACAACCCTAAAATGATAGTATACTTATATACTTGAATGAAAAATACTTTTTATGAAATATAAAGGCTAATTGATGAGGTATTTGATAATACTAGGGATACCTATTATCACCTCCTTTTTTGAGCTCCACATACTCAGGCAGGTATTACCTATAAAAGATTATTGATTCTCCAGTCAATATATTTAGTGGACTAGTTCATTCACTGGTTTGTTACTTCTGACCTCATTGTAACAAATTATAAAATACGTTGGAGATTGAAATGATTAATTGAAAATAGAGTATTATAAGCCAGGCTATGGTCTTGATAACATAAACCAATGAGATAAGGATTTTCATCCTTCTTCCTTTTGATTTTAGGAGGGGCAACCTAATGATCCTCTCTTTAAGGAATCAACAAACTAAATTGTACACTAAAAATACAATCACTTGAATGTAATTATTTGTTTTGTAGTGTATATGATTAAGTAATTTGAAAATATTGGATTGTGAATCAATTACTTAGCAAACATAAAACTAGTGCCTAATCCCTGGGCTATGAGTCAATATCTTGTATAAATCCACAATAAGGTAATCAATAAAACACTTGCAACAAAGATAGAATACCTTATATACTATCCTCTTCCTTGAACTTTAATATCAAATCCTCAAACTAATACTATGTTTCATGGGGTTACTTGAAATAATTTAATCCTTCCTTGAAGGAACTTACAAGTAACTACACAATCACCTTATGATTAGTGTGTTTAAATTCCTTACAGATAAACACACAAGAACTATAATAAAAAATTAAAGAGACAATTCAAATGCAAAAAAGAGATTGCAAAATATTTATATTGATGTCTTAAAACTTCAAATACATATAGACAGACAAAATAGTACAAAGGTTCAGACACAATTTTAGTCTGCCTTGTAATTCTATTAAAACTTCCAACTCCTCTTCTAAAGGTTACAATTACATATTTATAGTCTCAAATCATCTTGGAATCCTTAAGACAAGGATGCAACAAGCTTCAGATGATTTGCATAGTTAACCCTAAAAATAGAGAAAGAGACAAAAGACAAGAAAACACCAAGCGGTGGGAGGACAAAACTGAAGAATAAGATCTAATATTTCTTTGTCTTCTTGTGGATGTAAGCACCTTTTTCTGCATATATTCAGGATAGTATCTGATAGTTGTAATAATATTTAGTGACTGCCAATATAGGCTAACATACACTAATCTCTTTAAGATTACTAACCTTCTTGCACTCATAGATCAAGTGCCATGTGTACCCTTTACTCTTCATCCATGACATCCAAGTCAACTGTGACAGGCTTCTTTTTCTTGGGATTTGTCATGATATCCCATGCGGTCACATCTTCCTCCTTAGGCCACTCAAAATTCTAAATACTTTCCATTTGAGCCTTCTACCTTTCCCACCTAGCATCTGTTATGCTTTTAACATCTGTGATGAACTTATTGCAATCTATTTCTACCTTTATTGCCTCATCCAGAAGTTTGTTGTACCTCTCCATATCTAATTCTCCCTAATCATATACATAAATGTCATTATTGGGAAGTACATTATCAAATTATGATCCCCATAACCCTAATGGCTTGATCTGATCATCCTCGGTTCTAATGGGGGGTATAAACATATTATAACTCACCTCAAACATTTTTAACCTTTCCTTAATTTAATTTTCTTTTCCTTTGAAAAAGGACAAGGTGGCCCCAATCTTCTCTATCTCTATACCAACCATAGTTACTATTTCTGGAAAACCTCACCTTAATGGTTGCACTGATGCCAACCTCTCAAAAAGTGATGTCCTACCAGACCAGGTTGAATAGTAAGGATTCAAAATTGTCATAAAATTAGCAACTTCTACTTGTAGGCCTGGAAACCTGCCATAAGCCCCATACACCACATGAATCTTATCTTTGATGTTGTCAATTCTATGTTGCAAAATTTAATTCAATGCCTCCAAAACAACATTATTATTCTTTGTGACTCCTAGCTCTATTCCAGCAAGTATCTCCCCTGTATCCTCTGTTTAGATCTCAACATCCATCACTTCTTTTGGCTCAACAAGGGTAGGTTCTGATATTTCTAGTAACTATTTGGTCAACTCATCTATGAGTTTCTCTTATTCTTTGATCTTTACCAATGCTATGTCCCTATCTTTAACAATATCACTAGTATCACTAGTAAGTTTCTGCAATTTTTATGATAGTTGGGTTGTCTTTACCTCATTGAGCTGAGAAAAATGAGTTAGTACTTGGAATATCTCCAAATCCCACATATTTTGGAGTGTCCATATGATCTTATTTCCTTCCACCTTTTCTTAAATATTTAGAAGGGCTGGCTTTTGATCTTTAGGAGTTAAGCTCCACATTTCAAGTGCCTAAGATTTAGGTTTATATCCAATCCCTCTAATCATATCCCCAACCTGAGTCTCTGATGACAATTTGACATCAGTTTTCCTTCTTATTTGGTCTATTATAAAATTTGAAGACAAATCCCAGCCTTCCACAAATAATATCCCACTGGCCTTGACCAGTTGTCTTCCCTGTTCTGGTGTAATTTCCTCAGATTTAGGATCATAATCCTGCAATGTTTGTAAGGCTTCCTGAGTGACTGGATCACCACCTACCAACTGCAACTATTTTCCAACTTGTTTTTTCTTATTACATATGAGGAAATCCTTGAATTCTCTTGTCTTAATGAAGTTTTCATCCTTGAGGAATTCCTCTTGATGCATCAACCTCTCATCTGTACATGACCTAAGAGGTAATTCTTCCTCTTCTTCTATATCCTTTTGCAGTTTTTTCCTTGCCCTGATCTATTTTCTCAATAGATTATCATAGGGCCTATTTCTAGTTATCAAAGCTCCAATTCTATCTATCTTCCTTTTCCTAGAAGTTTCCCCTGTTTCTATTTTTTGTCTCTTTGGTGGGGGCTCATTTGTCACTTCCTTCTCTACGACCTCTATTAGGCTAATGATATCATCCCCCTCAACTACCTGCTCCACTGCGACTGCTTGATAATCTGGATAGGCAATAGGTGAAGGATAGCCCTCATCACTATTATCATCATACTCTGACTCAGAGTATTCTGGTTGACCTTTCTCAAGAACCACTAATGCATCTTCTAATTGATTTCATAGGAGAGTATGAGATTCAATCATAGCATCTAGCCTTTTTAAATAAGGTATATCAGGGTAGAAACCTCCAAACTTCATTTCTTTTCTTTTCACCTACCTCTGTAGGTCCATAAGTTCATTGAACTTAATTTCTCTTTTCTCCACCTCCTCATCCTCCAGAATATTTATGATTAAATCCTCCTCCATGCACTCTTCATGTTCTTTTATGTAGGGGATGGTTGGTGTCAGCAATTTCTTAGCACTAAGGATGAAACCCTCTATATCAACATATCTGTGCAGGGAAACATTCATCCTATAATGATTCATCTAGTTATTCACTGGGTCTAAAGCCTTCTTCCCAATACTAAAATAATAAATCTTAAATTTCCTTGGGGTAAAAGTACCCTTCTTGTGTGGTGCTAAATGCTCTTTATCTGTCAAGATGAGCTTCCTAATGAACTCCATTGCAGCTATCCTCAGTGCCACATGAAATGGTAATATATGGGGAGGGTGGGTACAACCATATACCCTTATCATTGTGTAGTTCTTCTCATAATAGAAATCTCCCCAATTATGGTCTCCTAGCCATTTATCAAGATATTGGCGGTGCCTTAACAGTTGTATTACCTTAACAAGAAACCTAGTCTTATCAACACCTAAGAATTTAAGAATTGGATAAATTATCCAATTTTCAAAGGCATAAAACTCATGTTCCATGGAGGTATAGTTCCACACTCTGATCCAGAATTGAACAGTGTTGGCCTGACCATGGTGAGACCTTTGTGGTTGCAGAAACTGACAATTCATCAGTGGAAAATTGTAGTATAGGATCAAATGCATAAGGATTGAATAATGCATAAATTTTGGATGATCCTTCTTGGTTTGTATATCTACAAATCCCTGGTGCATTTGATCAATGATATACTGGATGTAGTCATAATTAGAAGTGGTATGGACGCTCTGCATATCCAGCACCATCATCAAAATATCTAAGGTGATCCTCTCTACCCCAGCATCCTTTCCAAGCACTCTGCATAGTGCATATGCTATATATTTGATGTATAAATTTAGGTCTTTGTAAAAATATGGGGCTGCTCTTGGCATGGGTGCAATGTAGGTTTTCATTTTCTTAGGAACATGATGTTCCTTAATCAACTTGGCAGCAATGCCAGACTCTCTAGTATACCTATTTTCTAGGCTCTTCAAGTTTATTCGGTGGTCATGGGGTAGTATACATTAAAGGCCTTCATGAAAGTATTTTGGTCCAATGTGAGAAAGGGTTTGCTATCATCCCTCTTAATTGTATTGGTTAGGGGATCATATCTACTGGCCAATTCTAATATGAAGTCAACACCTACAAAGACATCAGGCATAATCAACCTAGCTAATCCACAGGTCCAAGGGTTTGAAATTGGCATGGGCCCATCACTATTGTTTAGGAAATAATTAAGCAATGAATAGCCTAAGGAGCTCGGGGTTTTGGCATCTTTAATGTACGAAATCATCAATCAAGGTATCGGCACTTACCTTTCTATTTTGACTCGACCCTGGTAGCAAAGTGAGAAATTCATTAGAATAATTCCTCTTTCCTTTTGATTCATCATCACTTCTACCACTAGTGGATCCCATACTTTTTTCTTGGATCATCTTCCCTTTCTTCTCTATCCTCAACCCTTATCACCAATATTGAAACAAAACTTTTCAAAAACCCACACCACCAACTGTGAATTTCTCTGAAATCTACAATTTTGAACTCTAAGAACATTGTCAATTAGAATATTTACTAAATTGTGAATCAGGAAATCACCTTTCAGAATCACTTATTGTTGGAGATTCAACTTTTCTCAGAAAACACTAAAATCTCTATGAACTCTTTGCTATGAGAAATTGGAAGATGGTAAAAATGAAATAACAACAGACAGGCTTACTTATAATTGAGAATTGAATGTAGATGTCTCTTTGAATAGGTAATTCAATCACTTAACCATTAGTTCTATGAATTGTGACATCAATTTTTGGTTCTAGCCATGGTATTCAAATTGTCAGGTAATTAATTTCTGATTAGTGCTTTTGCGTATAAAACCTTATGAAATTTGAAAAGAAATCAAAATCAAATTTGATTGGTTGAAATAATTCTTATTATGGCTACTTTTCCATTTTTTAAAATCTCAGTAGTCTGATTGGACAGTAATTGTCCATGATGGCACCTCAGACAAGTCTTTATTAAACTTATGTTAACTTCTAGTGACCCAGTGACTGAGTGATCTCCTTTTCGCTTGATGTTTTTGATAACTACAGTTTCTTCAAGAGACTTAGCGACTACTGTTATATTAAACTCCTGATCAATGTTTGTCAAGATGTTTCTTGATCTTTTAAATTAAACCTTCATCTTATGGAGATATTGTGAGAAAGCATTTTCTTAGCTGTTCTTTACCTTGGGTTGCATCTGCAGACCTTGCAACTATGGAATCTCTATGTCGCTAGACTAAATCTTTAACTCATGTTTTATCCAGAGACCTCACAAATAAACACTTTAGTCTCTTAATTGCATGATTATTTCATCTTTATAATCTGCATCTAGAGACAACGCAACTACCATCAGATCTTATCATAAAATCAATGGTCCACGCCAAGTCTCATAGCCACTTCAGCATATTATGTTTCATTAAGAGACTACGCAACTAAATATTTTCACTAAGTCTTAAGATCATAAGGAATTTTCACTCTTTCTCATGAGACAAGGCAACTAAAATATTTAGCACATGCAAATAAATTAGACATAAGTTATGAAAAAGGTAACATGAAAATAGAACTCGCTTGAGAGTTTTAGGGTTTTTTTGCATTTTAAATAAAAATGACCTAAGGGCTCAGGGTTTTTGATATTTTCAAACAAATTTGGGGCTAAAGCATCATTTTCAGAGGTATGTAAATAATTTCAAACATGATTTTTAACCTTCTATGCATAGGAATGATAGGCATTTCAAAACATTTCAGGGCAAACTCAAAACAGGAAATACAACCAATAGTGGCTCTATCTGAAGATGGCTAAACACAAGTTTATGATAGGAATCTCAGAATCTATGGTTGTAGACCTTTTATTTGATGCAAACTAAACTATTGGAGGAAGGGAAACACACAACAGAAAGGGAAACCTACAAACATATAATACATACTTGTGCATAAAACTTTATTTTTCAATTGAAGAAGGGTTTCAGAAATTTCCCATGCACTGGCAATTCAAAATATTCTCCATACATGTTCTTCAAAAAATAGGAATCATTTCCAAAGCTTTGTGAGATAACAAATGGTCCAATCCATAAAGACTCAAATTTTTTGTGCTTTCCTTTATCTTCTGCTCTCACATTCCATTGAAGTACAAGATCACCAAGTACAAATTTTCTACAACTTGCTCTTTTGTCAAATAGATACTTCATTTTTTGTTGCAACTTTATATTTTCTTTCTATCCTTCTCTTCTGATCTCATCAAGTTTAGTCAGTTGTAATATTATGTCTTTCATCAGATCTGAAACTTTTAGTTCTTCTTCTTGAATGAACTTGTATATAGGTAACAGATTTTTTACAGGCATCTTAGCCTATAGACCATATACTAATTCAAATGGTGACTTACCAGTGGCCTTCTTAACTATTATTCTATCATCCCAGAGTGCTAACCTTAGTTTGGTATGCCATGCTATCTTATTTTATTCAAGAGTCCTTTTCAAAATCTTCAAAATACTTTTGTTACTAAATTCAGCTTGTCCATTTGCCTATGGGTTGTATGGGGATGAATATGACATTATAATCCCATACTTCTCACAAAAATCTGTTATCTCTTCTAATCTAAAACACATGGCATTATCCATCACTAGCTTTGAAGGTACACTAAATCTAGTTAGAATATTCTCCATTAAAAATTTAGTGACTACCTTACTTGTTGCCCTTTTTGTAGGAATGGCTTCAATCCAATTTGTAAAATAATCAATGGCTACCAGTATCCAACTGTGTCATCCACTAAATTTTTTTGCAAACTCACCAATAAAATCAATTACCCACATAGAAAAAGGGGCTTTAGCACTTATTGGGTTTAACAATAGGGCTCCTAAAAATTTGAGCTTATTTGAGAACCTCTGACACAGATCAAACCTCTGACATAGATCACATTTTTTGACATATGCATATGTATCTTTAAATAAACAAGGCCAATAGTATCCAACCCTTAAAATCTTGTGGGCAGTGGTCTTGGCAGAAAAGTGACCTCCACACTCCCCTGCATGCATTTTATTTAAAACCTTCTCAGATTGGCTCTGATCTAAACATAACAATAATACACCATTTATATCTTTCCAATACAAATCTCCTTTAACTAAGGTGTATTTTTGAGCCTCAAGTTTGAGACTTCTCTTTTGATTTTTAGTCATAGCATCAGGACAATTGACATTCTTTAAAAAGTACACAATATCAGCATAAAATGGTTGTCTTTCTATACTTGTTACTGTCTGATCATGTGTCTCTATATCATTCACTTTTACTAAATCCAAGTTATCCTCTGTCGTGAGTTTTTCCAAACCCTTACCTCTTATCAAATTTGTAATGTGGATTTCAAGATTAAATTCCTGAATTATGTTTATCCACTCACACCTCTTACCTGTCACTTTTGACTGAGTAAGAATATCCTTTACTACTGAGTGGGGGACATATGCTTGCACCTTATCATAGACCAAATATGGTCTAAGAGATTTTACTGCTTTTACTAAAGCATATTCTTGCTTCTCCATCATTTCATAATTTAGTTTTGCAACCTGGAGAGATTTACTATAAAAGGCTATTGGATGCTCAAATCCTTCTTCATCTTTTTGTAGTAAAACAACAATAATTGTGTGATAAGATGCAAATGAAAATAGAGAAAATGGCTTACTATAATCAGGTGATTTTAGAATAGGAGCCTCTTGCACTGCCTTTTTTATTCTCTCAAATGCTATTTGAGCTTCTTCATTCCAATTAAATTTTGCATCTTTTTTCAGCAACTTTATGATAGGTTTGACAATTTATGCAAAGTTTTCTATAAATCTTCTAACAAAATTAATCTTTCCTAAGATAAATTGAACTCCCTTTAAATTTTTTGGAGCAATGACCTTCTGGATTGCTTCTATTCTTTCCCACCTATACTGCAAAGTGACATTTCTTAGGATTTAATGAAACACCATATTCTAAAGCTTTGTTGAAAATTTTACCCAGGTTTTCACAATGATCCTTAGCTTTCTTAGAGTATGCAGTTAAATCATTTTGATAAATGGCCATGAACAAGTCAATAAATTCCTTAAAAGCAACATCCATGGCCCTCTGAAAAGTTTCTCCTATATTTATCAATCCAAATGGAATTCTTATATAAACATAAGTTCCCCAAGGAGTGGTAAATGCAGTCTTGCACTACTCTGATTCCTTCACTAAAACTTGGTTGTAGCCTGAGCAACCATCCATCATTGATAGTAGCTCACAACTAGTCACTTTATATAACATTGCCTCCATGTTGGGTAAAGAGTAGTTATCTTTTAGTGAGGCAATATTCAAATTTCTAAAATCCACACATAACCTGATGTCACCATTCTTTTTTCTTACTGGTACCAAATTTGAAACCCATGTTGAGTGTCTGATAGGCTAGATAATCCCAGCATCCTTTAATTTCATCAACTCTTGCAGCATCTTAGGAGCCAGTAAAGGATTAATAGGCCTCTATTTTTGCCTAAATGGTTTCACCTCTAATTTTAGTGGGATCCCATGTTGGAAAAGTTCTTCCCTATAAGCTTTTAAATCCTCATATAACCATGCAAAAACATGCTTATATTTTCTCAATAATTTAGTCAAATTTGTCCTTATATGGGAATCTAAACCTTTTCCAATGTAAACAACTTGAGGACTAGTTTCTGATCCTAAGTTAATTTCCTCCAAGTCCTCAATATTAGTATTGCTTGTCTTTGTTGAGTGATCATTTTGACTATTGAACAATGCTTCAATTTAAACCAGACCCTTAGGAATCTGATTGGAACTCAATTAGACAACTGCATTTCTTAATACATAGTCTTTACCATTATTATTCTCAAGTAAGGTATTGCAATCTATGCATTGATTCTCATAATGTCCAGACATTGAATGAAACTCAAAATATCTTGGTCATCCTGAAAAACTTTCCAGTTGTATATATTATCTGGAACAACTGATCTTGTCTTAACTTCAATTATTGATACCCCATGTAAGGTCTGATCATCAATTTTCAGAGGAACATTTGCTAAGAAATCTGCCATTATATTTTTAGACCTTTCTATCCAACTTATATCAAAGGCATCAATCATTTCAATCTAATACCAAATATCATATTTATACATCTTTAATCTATCATTTTTCACTGCATATCTGGATCTTATTTGGGCTACTACTAATTTAGAATCATCATAAGCTTTTAAACATGTTATTCCATGTTTAATGGCAATTTCTAGCCCTAAAGATAAAGCCTCATATTATGTTGTATTATTTGTACACTAAAATGCTAGCAAAAAGGAATATTTGAAAGTTGTACCTGATGGAGATAAAAGTAATACACCAGTCCCTGATCCTTCTTTTGATATTTCTCCTTCAAAATACATTTTCCACAATCCATCATTTTTTATAGTCAATTCTTTAACCAGAGGATCAATATTTTCACACTGATGATGATGATCACTCCTCTGTACTCTAAATTTCTCCATATCCACATCAATACAGTAGTTAATATTATTGTCTTCATACCATTCAATCATGTGAGGAGTCCTACCTTCTCTTGACACTCTAACATTATTTCCAGCAATGTTAAAAGTAGCATATGATAAATCACTTTGTGTGATACCTCCCATTGAAGCACTCCATTTTCTGGATGGTAACATCCCATAGTGTGGTGGTATGTTAACAAGAACATTCATAGTTAAAACCACATTAGGACACACTGCTAATTTTTAAGGCATGGCTTCAATATTACCAATAATAGGGACTTCTCTAGAATCCATTGCCTGACATCTCCCATGAGGAGTATCCAATTGTAATCCCATAGACTTCATAATTTCTACTGGCATGATAGTGTTTGATGCTCCTGAGTCAATCATACAATTTTTAAGCATCCTTCCATTAACTACCAGTGTTAGAAAGAATGGGTCAACAACCTTAGGAGAAGTAGTTGTGTTTAATAAAATCTGAGGAATCCCAGAAATCATTACTCCAGCTTCCTTCCCTTTGTTATTTGGTCTCTTATCAACATTTTATGGACTTTGAATTTTCAATGTAGGCACATTATTCAACAATGATAAAACCTTTTCTTTATGTTCTTTAATTCTCATCATTTCTAAAAATGGCACTTTTACAGTCATTTAAGATAAAAAAATATCCCATGTCTATTGGAGTATACTTTACATCTAAGGATTTTGGTTTTTCAACAATAATATTATTTTCCTCAATCTGTATGTTCAGAGTTGGTTCTTCTTTCTTAGATTTTTTGTTTTCTAACTTAAGAGAAGAAGTAATTGTTTCTTGTACCTTTGTTTTTCCTTCTTGTACAACAATAGGCTCTACGGCTTTAGTTAAAATCCTAACCTTAGTTTTGTTTGCATTTTCCCTAGGTCCATATTTATTTTGTACATATTTGGTGTCTATTTTATTTTCTTTAATAAATACACCAGATGGTTGACTACCAGTACCACCAACTAATCTATTCCTTAAGTGATAATTGCTTCTTGCTTTGTTCATCAGATCTGTAGTAATTATTGATTTTTCTTCATCTAAAGCTTTTCTGACCAATGGAAGGTCTTGAATATTTTGTGCATAACATCTTATATGGTCATATGTTTCTTCTATTTCACTGTCTGACAAAATTTGTTGATGATGAATCTCTATATTTCCTTGTGAAACATACGAATCATGATTTTCAAATTCATTATCTGAGTCTACATCATGACATGAATAGGCATTTGTCATATTATAATCACATTGTTCACTTTCATCATTCCCTTATTCTTCATTTTCTTTCAGATCTAGGGAAACAATACAAAAATCAGGATTATGTGGGGGCTTCACAAGCCTCACACCAGAAATCATCATTGCACAAATGGACAACATTGTTATGCAAAGGGTCTTGAGTTTTGTTCTCAGGTTTTTCTTTTCTAGGTGGAGCAATAGGCTTCCCATCCTTAAACTGAGTTCCATAAGGATAATTTTGCATTCTATTCTAAGGATTATAAGTGTTATTATAGGAAGGCCTATTATTTTGAGGATCCATATACTCTTTATATTCTAGTTCCTTTAGGTTACTCCTACTGAACCATGAATCATCTCTCCTACTCAATTTACTAGACACCCTTCTGTTCATCTCAATATTTACTACTATCTTGTAAGCATCAGTAAGGGTTTTGGGGTTTTTATCCCTAAGAGCATAACACATTTTAGAATCAAAAGAATTTAAATAGGTTTCTAGACATACCTCTTCATCCAGCCTTATTTTCTGAAATAGTTTATGCATAGCTCTTTGGAATCTGGTATTGAACTCAGTGACCTCTTCATTATAGTTCTTTTTTATGTTATTGAACTCGTTCAGCAAAAACCATTTATTTGTCTTATCACCATATTGGTCTTTAAATAGCTCAATTAACTCATCCATGGAAGCAACAGTGCCATTAGAAAGACTTCTAAACTATTCTCTAGCATCCTCTACTAGAGACTAAACAAAAATCTTCATCAACACATCTTCATGAGTGATATTCAAATCATCAACAAAATCAATGAATTTTCTTAAATGTACTTCACAAGAGATGATATTATTACCTACAAATTTTGGGAGCTTTTCTCTCACATCACCCACATATTTTGGAAATGCATTTGGGTATCTAGGAATTTCAATAAAATTAAATTGCTTATACCTTTCAGGATGCAATGGTTTCCTTTGGAAATTATCAGTATTTTTGAAAGCAGTAGCTTTTGTTTTGGAAGATGTTGTGTTCTTAGCTCCAGGATAAGAATATTTGGAATATTACAAAAAATCTATTTTCTTTTTCATCTCTATTGTTGCAGCTTCCATCTATGCTTTTTCTAGCATCTTTTCATTGGTTTCCTTCTCTATTCTTAGTCTTTCAAGATCAATATCCAATTTGGACATTTTCTCTATTAGGTCCCTCTAAACTTTTGGCTCTTCAATTTTGCTTTTAGTGATCTTTTGTTTACCTTTATCTTTGAAATTTTGTGAACTAGAATCTCTATGAGTAATCGGTATTTCATGGTCCTTTTGCGACCTTTCAATATTCCTTGTAGTTTTATGCCTTAAGGATCTTCTTATAATTCTATCAACATCCTTCTGCTCATGTTTTTTCTTTCTAAGTTTTTTTTCCCTTTTCATTTGTTGAATAAGGGCAAGATTTTTTATGAGGAGTCTTCCTTCCTTAGCAAGATCATTAGAAGGAACTTCCCTAGAATATGAACTGATTGTATCTATTCCTTCTCTTTGACTTGAAGTGGAGGTAGTTGAAAGTGTTTCTAATCCACTCTCTAGAGCTTCATCATATTCTGAAGCATTGCCTTCATGATTAGACTGATTGCTACCTTCCTCTCTCCTAGTATTATTTTCTTTAATTCTTAGAGGGGTTTCATCTATACTGACTTGGTTTCATTACTTCCTCCAAGACATCTCCATCCTTGAAGTGATGGGATTCCACCATCTAATGCAACTTTAGGATTCCCCTTCTTTTTTGACCTAGTATTCATTTTGAAATATGTTCACTTAACTTGTTACTGATCACGGAGATTTAACTTTAGAGTCACCACCCAACAATTGTTTGGGATGAATGAATACTATCAAATGACCTTGGAAAGTAAAACTATAAATATAATTTCTTTGAAACCCTCAGAGATTCTAAATACTTTTACCAAGACTTTACAATCTCTATTTCCCAACAGAGTCACCAAATTTGTTAGCTCTTTATCTTGCAACACAACCCTAAATTGACAGTATACATATATACTTGAATGAAAACTCCTTTTTATGCAAGAGAAAGGATAATTGATGAGGTATTTGATAATACTAGGGATACCTATTAACACCTCCTTCTTTTTTGAGCTCCACAAAATCAGGCAGCTTTTACCTATAACAGATTATTGATTCTTTAGTCAATATATTTAGTGCACTAGTTCATTCACTAGTTTTTTACTTCTAACCTCACTGTAAAAACTTATAAAATACCTTGGAGATTTCAATGATTAATTTCAAATAGAGTATTATAATCCAGGCTATGGTCTTGATAACATAAACCAATGAGATAAGGATTTTCATCCTTCTTCCTTTTGATTTTAGGATGGACAACCTAATGATCCTCTCTTCAAGGAATCAACAAACTAAACTCTACCCTAAGAATACAATCACTTGAATGGAATTATTTGTTTTGTAGTGTACATGATTAAGTAATTTGAAAATATTGGATTGTGAATCAATTACTTAGCAAACATAAAACCAGTGCCTAATCCCTGGGCTATGAGTCAATATCTTGTATAAATCCACAGTAAGGTAATCAATAAAACACTTGCAACAAAGATAGAATACCTTATATACTATCCTCTTCCTACAACTTTATCATCAAATCCTCAAAATAATGCTATGTTCCCTAGGGTTACTTGAAACAATTTAATCCTTCCTTGAAGGAACTTACAAGTAACTGCACAATCACCTTATGATCAGTGTGTTTAAATGCCTTACAGATAAACACACAAGAACTATAATAGAAATGTAAAGAGACAATTTAGATGTAGAAAAGAGACTGCAAAATATTTATTTTGATGTCTTAAAGCTTCAAATACATATAGATAGACAAAATAGTACAAAGGTTCAGACACAATTTTAGTCTGCCTTGTAATTCTATTAAAACATCTAACTCCCCTTCTAAAGGTTACAATTACATATTTATAGTCTCAAATCATCTTGGAATCCTTAAGACAAGGATGCAATAAGATTTGGATGTTTTGGAGACCTAACCCTAAAAACATAGGAAGAGATAAAAGACAAGAAAACACCAAGCGGTGGGAGGACAAAACTGAAGAATAAGATCTTATATTTCTTTGTCTTCTTGTGGATGTCGTACATATATTTAGGATAGTATCTGATAGCTGTAATAGGATTTAGTGACTACCAATACAAGATAACATACACTAATCTCTTCAATATTACTAACATTCTTGTGCTCATAGATCAAGTGCCATGTGTCCCCTTTACTCTTCATCCATGACATCCAAGTCAACTATGACAAGCTTCTTTTTCTTGGGCTTTGTCATGATATCCCATGCAGTCACATCTTCCTATTGGAAATTTGACACTCAGGGTGTATATGAATTATTTTGTGTTTCATTATGGCAATAAAGTCATATGAAGTTTTGACAGTAAACTTTGAAGATCAAAATTGGCTAAGTATAGAATATAGAGTAGTACAAAGATATACAGTTGATCATAGCACCAGCGCACGTGCATACGACCAATTCAGACTATGCACATTCATACCTAAGCTCTATGATATTTTTTTTTGTTTAGCCTATACATGCATGGTATGGAATGACAGTACAAAGAAGTTACAGGAAGATTAAGTGCCACTAACAGTTCAGAAAACAGAGTATGGAGCTTACCTTAGATTTTGGATTAGCATATAATATTTTGTTTTATAAAGGCTATGCGCCTATTGTAATAATTTTGTAATTATGTCTTAAACATTTATATAAACACACTTAACCCAATTTTTTTGGAAGTATTGTGTATTTTGTTTTTGGGCCCACTAAGGTTATGTTTTTAGTTGCATCTATTCAGGCATGTATATATACTAGACATGCACTTTTGTATTAAGTGGGTCGATGAAAAAGAAGAAGAGAAGATATTCAGAAGAACAATCTAAGGAAATTGGTATGAAGTAGAAGTTTTCAAGAGATCAAAGCATTAGCACATAAATGGAACTGATCAGACAACAGTGTCATTACAACAGTTCATCTTTTGATATAGTATATATCTATCACCTGAAGGTTGTAGCCTTCATCTTATTGAGCAGTGAGCTCTTGTAGTGAGCCAACCACCTTTAACAGGGTTTTTTTAAAGACTCCTAATAGGTTCATTGTACTTGCATTGTAAATACTACTCCTAATAGGGCAAAGGAACTCTAACAGGTTCATTAAACTAGTACAATCATTTGTGGGTACTAATTCCCACCAAGGTTTTCCTCTGATCAAGGTTTCCCCGTAGTCATATCTTGTGTTATGATTTATTGTGTTATGCTTCAATTGTTATTTATTTGAGTTAAGTTTCAAGTTGCTGAAATAAAGATAAAGTAAAAAACACTGATTCACCCCCCCCCCCCACCCAGTGTTTCTAACAATTAGTATCAGAGCTTTGGTCCTCTGAAAGAAAGTTTAACCACTTGAGGAGATCATGGATTCAGCAGCAGAGAAACATCTGAAAAATAATCTTGAAGTAGCCCTTGATGATCTTGACAGATCTAAAAAAGAAAATGAAGAACTTAAACTTAAAGTTGATGGCTCCCAAATGATTATCAAAAAATTAAGCAAAGATCTGAAAGATTGCTCTACAAATGATTTGGGAAAAATGGTCAAAAATTTTAATGAAGAGAACATGTCTTTGAAAGATAAGATTGAAGATATGAATGGATAGCTTATAGATAGCCTAATAGCTATTGAAGAAAAGACCAAAGAAAGAAAATAATTAGATGATGAACTTATGCAAGTAAATATGAAGATCTTAGAGTTGGAAAAGATCAAGAAAAAGATTGAATCTGAATTAATAGAAGCAAAAGAGAAAATTAAGAAATTACACACAAGTTCTGATCTAATTCAATTACAACTTTATGCATAGAAGATAAAAGGTGATACTACTAGTGTTGGATACAAGGTAGCTCAAATTGAAATCAATGAAATGAAAGAAAGAAAGAAAGAAAGAAAGAAAGAAAGAAAGAAAGAAAGAAAGAAAGAAAGAAAGAAAGCACAAGAAGAATCTATGAAAGCAAAGAAAAGTGAGAATCTTGTAGAGGGTAATACAGAACCTTCTATAAATGAACACAAGCTAGTTAACCGAACTTGTTATGCTTGTAACAAGCATGGACACTTGTAAAGAGATTGTAAAGAGGTAAGATCTTTCAATGGCTATTATTATTCCATAATAAATTTGGTCACAGGGCTATACATTGCAAAACAAGCCAAATAAATTAGTCACACCAGAATCAAACAAATATGACTCAATACAATCAGAGAAATCAACCTTAGAGAAACTATCAGAAAATTACATGTTAGATATGTAATTATAATGGACACAAGGCCAAGCAGTGCAGCATGATAAAAAATATCAATAGACCTCCAATCATTTGTCACTCATGTAACAAAGCATGACATATCCCAAGGTTTTGCTGGTGAAGAACTCAAAAACAAGAAAAGCCTAAAGAATCATTATTTGAAGAATTTGGTGAAGTCAAGTTTGTAAAAGCTACAGAAGATTCAGGTAAATATTGGTTGATGTAAAGAAAGATAATGATGAGAAAAAGGTAGTAGATGCATCCATAATGGATGCACCTTCTACTTTGGGTTAGATGACCCTCATGGTCTTAGGGGGAGCTATTCTAGCTCTGAACCCCTATGTGGCTGGTATACTCACCTCTGAGTATGCACCTATGGATTCATGTATTTGGTGACAAATTGAGAAAGTATGCATAGACGCATAGATTGAACTTGGACAGAAGAAAAGATTGAAATTCTCAATGTAAACCACATTACAACAACAAGCATTAAATGTAGTAACTTTTATATAAGTTAGTAAAGAGATCTCTCACCTTCACTTTTGCATTCGAGATTGAGCATTCAGAGAGAATAGGAGATTTCAGCATCAAAACATCAACAGATAATCATTGGTTGGTTAGCAAGGTGAATCAAAGTTGAAATGGAACCCTAGCAGATGTGTCATTTCAAAATCTTTGGAAACCCTACTTAAGCAAGTAACAAGTAAGTAATGGCTACTCCTACAGTGTTTGAAATCTATGAGAAGAAGAGATATGTGTTTAAAAAGAATCCATTAAAGTCTTTACTAGATGATGTAGAAGGGGCATTCTCCAAGACTCCGCTAGGAGTCGTACATGTAGAGGACATTCGTGCATACATATATTGTAAGAAAGAAACTATTGGGGATAACAACATAGAAAATATTATGGCATCAATGATGAAACAAGATTATTCATTCAAGGATGAATACGCGCATCTCACTAATAACCCTATCTTTGAGTATTCAAATGCGCATGAGTTCTATGAACTAGAATGGATTAAAATCCTACTTAGTAGGATATATGATGATCTATATTGGATTGGTGAAGTTCCTATCCACATTACTACTGATCTTATTCACAAGATGACCAGACTCCCTAAGGTTGGACCAAATCTTCCTACTGGTAAAGATGTAAAGAAACAGGTTGAACAAGCATGCTTATCTAGAAGTGATAGGTGTGGGATGACTGTTGATCCCATAGTGGAAGAAGACATCAAACTCCTCACCATGATACTTGGTTACAAGTTTTAGCATGCAAGAAGACTGAATAGTGTGTCTGCAACTACTGTTCTAGCAGCAATAAGGATGGAAAAAGATAACACTCATTATAATCTCTATGAGATATTGCATGCACAACTAATTGAGAACATTAGAGCTATCAAGCATAAAAAGAGAAAAATATTCAGATTTGGCTCTTTGATTATCTACCTATACTTCCACATTTTTGGTAAAGTCTCTAATCTTTACCTGGATAGGAGTAAACCTACTATGTCCCAAATTTCACTAAAGGCTACATCAGAAAGTAGTGTAAAAGATTCTATGGACATGGAGATCAAAAAATTCAGGATCAAGATGCAGAAGAGGTTCAGAATATCAGAAAAAGATAGTTGAGAAATACAAGGACACCATATGCTTCATGGTGGAAACTGAATGTACTTGCATGGAATTAGTTGAGCCAAGAACCAAATGGATTCATCCACTTGGTTATTAAGTTGAAGAACATGTGATGGAAGGATATGCACAAGTTCTTTTGTCTGTACCTAAAGATCCAAATGAGCCAAGATGGGGCACATATAGAGAGAAGACAAATCAAATTGATTTTGTCTTATACAGTGTAGATAACAAAAGGAAGGCATCAAGGATTACATATAACAACCTAAAGGTTCATGGGGTCACATAAGAAGACCTAGACAAAGCTATCGAAGCTAAAATGGCAAGAGAGCTTAAACAAACACCTATAGAAGTCAAAATAGAAAAATCTGATGATATCCCCAAGAAGAAGCAGAAGAAATCTGAGGAAGGTACATTTGCGCCATCAACTACTATTGACTTGGAATCCTTTCCACCATCAATACCAAGAAAGTTGACCAGAAGAAGGAAGCAATTTCCCATAGTTCACCCATCCTCAAGGAAAATAAGGAAAAAAGTAAAGAACACTCAAGCCCCTCCTGAGGTAGGATTCAGACCTAGTCTGATAGTCTTAAGGAATAGAATTTTTAATGAAGGAAGACTAGACTCTATTAAAAATGTCTATGACAAGTACCAAGAGATAGATAAATCAAAAATTCATTCTATGATTATCTCTCATATGATCAAGTTTAAAAGGTCAGTATTGGAACTCAAGACAGTCATACCAGACAAAGTATGGAACATACTAGACCTATTGAAAAGAAAATAAATAGAGGAAGATATGAGGACTAGAGAAGAAACATTATACAATCTTCTCCCTATTTTCTCACATGATGAGAAAGCAATACTATTAGATTTGGTAAAACTTCATCTTAGAACCAAAACAAGAACTCTTCATATTATGAACAAAGAGTATGAACTGGTTGGTGAAGAGACTCAAAAATCATTTGAGAAAGTATTTTTGGATAGACACATGTATCCATCAAAAATGCCTATAGAAAAAAGGTCTCCAGTCCCTCCCAAACAAGATAAAGAACCAGAGATTCTTAATGTGCCTATGATATGTCCACGGGATTCAGCACCCACAGTTTCATCACCTTCTGATACAGCCAAAGATTTAGATGAAACCATTGTGATCAATGATATTAAGATAACCATGACAGCTTCAGATAATGACATGAACAAATTTGAAAAAGCATTTTTCAGTACTGAAGAGATAGATAAGGTATGAACTAATAATACTTCCTTATAGCAAGATAAAGCTCCTCCTAAAGATTTAACATATTTGAATAATGAGGAAGACAATCAATCTAATGAACCATCTATTATGGAGATCCCAGTGAAAATTGAATGTATGGATACTAGTCAAAATGTTATATTCACTACATCTATTCAACCATCAATGTCATTTTTGTCAAGTTTAACCCCTGACTCAACAAGCCTAGATGCATGGGGAGAAGAATATTTGATCAAGATCAGTGTATTAGCCATGGAGAAAGCCAAAGAGAAACAATTTATGATAAACCCTCTCTTTCTAGAGTTAGTGAACATTTTGAATGACTTAGTGCCAGCAAATAAGAAAGTGGCTAAAATTCAGTCAGTCGATGATGTCGATAATATCTTAACAAGCTTCAAAGCACACTTCACAAGTTTAGTAGACTCGGCTACTAGAACTACAGAGGAAAATTAAAAAAAAGGAAAGATTGGATGAAATGGTAAAGAGATTCTCTTTAGATCTCAAATCATTGAAGGTTGGTTAGACAATTCTGAAAGAGTTAGTATCAAAAGGCAGGAAAGTAATAGCAAATTGCATGGACAGAGGCAAATTCACTTCTGAGCACATCAAGAAGATTGAGGAGGCAGATATCTTGGTTGATAAAATAAGGCAATCAGTTGAAACATCCTCCCAAGACATCAATATCTGCAAAAATATCTATCAAGGACAAATAGACAAGATTGAAAAATCTAAGATGGAGATCAGCAAGATAAGGATCAGGCAAACCCAACTGAGAAATGCACTTGCACCCTCCTTAGATATTTTGAATGAGAACATAAAATAGATGGATGCAACCACTATCACATATGATCAAGGACCCTGCATGGACCTTACAAAGATGGAGAAGCTTACATATGCCTTATGCACCCATCTTCAGACAGTTGATGCACTGAAGGCATTTTGGCAGCAAGAGATTAAGACTCTTCAAATTGCATATCTAGATGTGTACTCTGAGTAAGTACCTAGAGAATTAAAATTTTGACACCTTCATCATTAATATCAAAGGGGGAGTAATGTATGTATATAAGGAGAATGTTATGTAGCCATAGTTATGATATAATTTTTTTGTTGTTAAGTCAAAGTTTAAGCAACTTGGCCACATTCCTTTGTTTCCAATAATGACAAAGGGGGAGATTGTTGGCAAGTTGACACTCAGGGTGTATATGACTTATTTTGTGTTTTCATTATGGAAATAAAGTCATATTAAATTTTAATAGTAAACTTTGAAGATCAAAATTGGCTAAGTATAGAAAACAGAGCAGTACATAGATATACAATTGATCAGAGCACCAGCACACGTGTGTACGACCAAGTCAAACTATGTGTGTTCATACCTAAGCTCTATGATATGTTTTTGTGTTTACCCTATACATTCATGGTATGGAATGACAATACAAAGAAGTTACAGGAAGATTAAGTGCCACTACCAGTTCAAAAAATAGAGTATGGAGCCGACCTCAGTTTTTGGATTAGCGTATAATATTTTGTTTTGTAAAGGCTATGCGCCTATTGTAATAAGGTTTTAATTATCTCTTAAACATTCATGTAAACATTATCAACCCAATTTGTTTGGAAGCATTGTGTATATTGTTTTTGGGCTGACTAAGGTCATGTTTTTAGTCGCGTCTATTCAGGCATGTATATATACTAGACATGCACTTTTGTATAAAGTGGGTCGATGAAAAAGAAGAAGAGAATATATTCAGAAGAAAAATATAAGGAAATCAATATGAAGTAGAAGTCTTCAAGAGATCAAAGCATCAGCACATAAATGGAACTGATCAGACAATAGTGGCATTACAGCAGTTCATCTTTTGATATAGTATATATCTATCACCTGAAGGTTGTAGCCTTCATCTTATTGAGTAGTGAGCTCTGGCAATGAGCCAACCACCTTTAACATGGTTTTTGTAAAGAATCCTAATAGGGTCAGTGTACTTGCATTGTAAATACTACTACTAATAGGGCAAAGGACCTCTAACAGGTTCATTAAACTAGTATAATCATTTGTGGGTACTAATTCCCACAAGGGTTTTCCTTTGATCAAGGTTTCCCCGTAATCATATCTTGTGTTATGAGTTATTGTGTTATACTTCAATTGTTATTTATTTGAGTTAATTTTAAAATTGCTGAAATAAAGACAAAGTAACAAACACTGATTCACCCCCCCCCCCCCCNATTCCCCCCCCCCCCCCCCTCTCAGTGTTTCTAACACTTCCTCCTTAGGCCACTCAAAATTATGAATACTTTCCAGTTGAGCCTTCTTCCTTTCCCACCTAGCATTTGTTATGCTTTTAACATCTATGATGAGCTTATTGCAATATTTTTCTTCCTTTATTGCCTCATTCAAAAGTTTGTTGTACCTCTCCATATCTAATTCTCCTTGATCAGATACATAAATGTCCTTACTGGGAAGTACACTATCAAATTCTGATCCCCATAACCCTAATGGCTTGATCTGATTATCTTTGGTTCTAATGGGGGGTATAAACCTATTATAACTCACCCCAAACATTTTTAACCTCACCTCAATTTGATTTTCTTTTCCTTTTAAAAAGGACAAGGTGGCCACAATCTATTCTATCTCTGTACCAACCACAGTTACTATTTCTGGCAAATCTGACCTTAATGGTTGCACTGATGCCAACCTCTCAAAAAGTGATGTCCTACCAGACCAAGTTGAATAGTAAGGATTCAAAATTGTCAAAACAATTAGAAACTTCTACTTGTAGGCCTGGCAACTTTCCATAAGCCCCATACACCACATCAATCTTATCTTTTATGGTGTCAATTCTATGTTTCAAACTTGAAATCAATGCCTCTAAAACAACATTATTATGCTCTGTGACTCCTAGCTCTTTTCCAGTAGTTATCTCCCATGTATCCTCTATTTGGATCTCAACATCCATCACTTCTTTTGGCTCAACAGGGGCAAGTTCTATTATTTCTAGTAACTATTTGGTCAACTCATCTATGAGTTTCTCTTGTTCTTTGATATTTACCAATGCTAGCTCCCTATCTTTAATAATATCACTAGTATCACTACTGAGTTTCTACAATTTTTCTGATAGTTGGGAAGTCTTTGCCTCATTGATCTGAGAAAAATGAGTTAGTACTTGGGATATCTCCAAATCCCCTATATTTTGGAGTGCCTATATGATATTATTGCCTTCCATCTTTTCTTAAATATTTAGAAGGACTGGCTTTTGATCTTTAGGAGCTAAGCTCCACATTGCAAGTGCCTAAGATTTAGGGTTATATCCAAACCCTCTAATCATATCCCCAACCTGAGTCTCTGATGACAATTTGACATCAAGTTGCCTTCTTATTTGGTCTATTATAAAAGCTAAAGACAAATCCTAGCCTTCCACAAATAATATCCCACTAGCCTTTACCAATTGTCTTTCTTGTTCTAATGTAATTTCATCAGATTTAGGATCATAATCTTGCAATGTTTGTAAGGCTTCCTGAGTGACTGGATCACCACCTTCCAATTGCAATTGTTTTCCAAATTGTTGTTGCTTATTCCATATGAGTAAATCCTTGAATTCTCTTGTCTTAATGAAGTATTCATCCTTAAGGAATTCCTCTTGATGCATCAACCTCACATCTGTACATGACCTAAGAGGTAATTCTTCCTCTTCTTATGTATCCTTTTACAATTTTTTCCTTGCCATGATCTATTTTATCAATAGATGATCATAGGGCCTGTTTCCAGTTATCAAAGCTCTAATTCTATCTATCTTCCTTTTCCTAGAAGGTTCCCCTATTTCTATTTTTTGTCTCATTGGTGGGGGCTCATTTGTCACTTCCTTCTCTGGGACCTCTGTTAGGTCAATGATATCCTCCCCCTCAATTGCCTACTCCACGACAACTGCTTGATAATCTAGATAGGCAGTAGGTGAAGGATATCACTCATCACTGTCATCATCATACTTTGACTCAGAGTGTTCTAGTTGACCTTTCTCAGGAACCACTAATGCATCTTCTAACTTATTGCATAGGAGAGTATGAGATTCAATCATAGCATCTAGCATTTTCAAATAAAGCATATTTGGGTAGGAACCTCCAAACTTCATTCCTTTTCTTTTCACCTGCCTCTCCAGGTCCATAAGTTCATTGAACTTAATTTATCCTTTTTCCACCTCCTCATCCTCCTGAATATTTCTGATTGAATCCTCCTCCATGCACTCTTCATGTTCTTTTGTGTAGGGGATGGTTGGTGTCAGCAGATTCTTAGCACTAAGGATGAAACCCTTTGTATCAACATATTTGTGCAGGGAAACATTCATCATGTAATGATTCATCTAGTTATTTACTGCATCTAAATCCTTCTTCCCAATAGTAAAATTATAAATCTTAAATTGCCTTGGGGTAAAAGTACCCTTCCTGTGTGGTGCCAAATTCTCTTTATCTATCAAGATGAGCTACCTAATGAACTCCATTATAGATATCCCTAATGGCACATGAAATGGTAATATATGGGGAGGGTGGGTACAACCATATACCCTTATCAGTGTGAAGTTCTTCTCGTAATATAAGTCTCCCCAATTATGGTCTTGTGGCCATTTATCAAGATATTGGGAGGGCCTCAATAGTTATATTACCTTAACAAGCAACCTAGTCTTATCAACACCTAAGCATTTAAGAATTGGATAAATTATCCAATTTTCAAAGGCACAAAACACTTGTTCCCTGGAGGTATATTTCCACACTCTGATCTAGAATTGAACAAGGTTGGTCTGACCATGGTGAAACCTTTGTGGTTGTAGAAACTGACAATTCATTAGTGGAAAATTTTAGTATAGGATCAAATGCATAAGGATTGAATAATGCATAAATTTTGGATGATCCTTCTGGTTTGTATATCTACAAATCCCTGGTGCATTTGATCAATGATATACTAGATGTAGTCATAATTAGAAGTGGTATGGAGGCCCTGCATATCCAGCACCATCATCAAAATATCTAAGGTGATCCTCTTTTCCCTAGCATCCTTTCTAATCACTCTGCATAGTGCATATGCTATATATTTGATGTAGAAATTTAGGTCTTTGTAAAAATATGGGGTTTCTCCTGGCATGGGTGCAATGTAGGTTTTCATTTTCTTAGGAACATGATGTTCCTTAATAAACTTGGTAGCAATGTCAGACTCTCTGGTATACCTATTTTTTAGGCTCTTCAAGTTTATTTCGGTGGTCATGGGGTAATATACATTAAAGGCCTTCATGAAAGTATTTTGGTCCAATGTGAGCACGGGTTTTCTATCATCCCTCTTAATTGTCTTGGTTAGGGGATCATATCTACTAGTCAATTATAATATGGAGTGAACATCTACAAAGACATCAAACACAATCAACTTGGATAATCCACACATCCAAGGGTTTGAAATTGGCATGGGCCCATCACTATTGTTCAAGAAATAATTAAACAATGAATAGCCTAAGGAGCCCGGGGTTTTTTCATCTCTAATGTAGGATAAATCATCAATCAAGGAATCGACACTTACTTTTCTTTTTTGGCTTGACCCTGGCAGCAAAGTGAGAAATTCATCAGAATAATTCCTCTTTCCTTTTGATTCATCATTGACATTGTCACTTCTACCATGGGTGGATGCCATACTTTGTTCTTGGATCATCTTCCCTTTTTTCTCTATCCTCATCTTCCCTTCCTGCTCTGTCCTCAAACCTTATCACCAATATTGAAACAAAACTTTTTGAAAACCCTCACCACCAACTATGAATTTCTCTGAAATTTGCGATTCTTAACTATGAGAACACTGTCAATTACAATCTTTACTAAATTCTGAATTAGTAAATCACATTTCTGAATCACTTATTGCGGGAGATTCAACTTTTCTCAAAAAACACTAAAATCTCTATGAACTCTTTGCTTTGATAAATTGAAAGATGGTAAAAATGAAATAACAACAGACATGCTTACTTATTATTGAGAATTCAATGCAGATGTCTCTTCAAACTGGTAATTCAATCACTTCACCATTAGCTCTATGCACTGTGACATCAATTTTTTGTTCTATCCATGACATTCAAACTGTTGGGTAATCAATTTCGGATGAGTGCTTTTGCGTATAAAACCTTTTAAAATTTGAAAAGAAATCAAAATCAAATATGATTGGCTACATTAATTCTTATTATGGCTACTTTTCCATCTGTCAAAACCTATGTAGTCAGATTGGTCAGTAATTTTCCATGATGGTGCCTCAAAAAAGTCTTTATTAAACTCTGGTTAACTTCTAGCGACCCAACGACTGAGTGATCTCCTTATCGCTTGTTATTTTTTATAACTATAGTTTCTTCAAGAGACTTAGCGACTGTCGTTAGATTAAACTCCTGATCAAAGTTTTTCATGATGTTTCTTGATCTTTTAACTTAACCCTTCATCTTATGGAGATATCATGACACAGCATTTTCTTAACTGTTCTTTACCTTGGGTTGCATCTAGAGACTTGGTGACTGTGGAATCTCTATGTCACTAGACTAAATCTTTAACTCGTGTTTTATCAAAAGACCTCGCGACTAAACACTTTAGTCTCTTAATCACGTGATTATTTCATCTTTATAATCTGCATTTGGAGACAACGCGACTACCATCAGATCTTATCATAAAATCAACAGTCTGTGCCAAGTCTCATAACCACTTCAGTATATTTTGTTTCATTAAGAGACTATGCAACTAAAGCTTTTTGCTAAGTCTCAAGATCATAAGGAATATTCGCTCTTTCTCATGAGACAAGGTGACTAAAATATTTAGCACATGCAAATAAATTAGACATAAGTTATAAAAAGGTAACATGAAAATAGAACTTGCTTGAGAGTTCTAGGGCTTTTTTGTATTTTTAATAAAAATGACCTAAGGGCTCAGGGTTTTTGACATTTCAAACAAATTTAGGGCTAAAGAATCATTTGCAGAGGTATGTAAACAATTTCAAACATGATTTTTAACCTTCTAGGAATAGGAATGATAGGTATTTCAAAAAAATGCAGGGCAAACTCAAAAATAGGAAATATAACCAATAGGGTCATTAATGTCTCTGAGAAAAAATATCTATTGATCTTTATGAAACCCTCTATGAATACATTTGAATATTTAAAATTCTATTATAGCAGCTACAGGTGGCACGGAAAATGAATTTGATGATTGGGATTTAAACCTTTACCAACTTTAAAATCGAGTCGTTGATCCTCTTTGATCTGTACCTAGGAACTTACCTCATCACTTAACTGCCTTCAAACTCTGGTTAACACCTTTCCTTTAGTCTTTGAGTCACTACACTTTTTTATTAACCCTGGTTACATTCAGAGACTCATCAAAAATCATTAGATCTTCATCTAATCAAACGGTCAGCAGAAAGTCTCTTAGCCAAAAGAGAATATTCGATTTCAATTAGAGATCAGGTGACAAGGAAAACTCATAGTCACTGAAGAAAAAGGAATATTTTGTCTCAATCAAGAGACTTGGAGACTAGGCATACAAAAACTGGGCCCATCACTGCCATATGTCACATTGAAACTCATTCACGGCCACCTTGTCATCGATCTAGACACGCAGTAGCATGGTGCGTTCCCTTAAAGGTTAGATATCGAGCAACTTTGGATTAAGGGTTTACGCCTACCATCATATTAAAATTGACTTTTCCACCCTTTAATCACTCTTACCTTCACAAACATAGATCCCACTAACTTATGTTGACCGGATAATCCACCTGCTTTGACTTTTTGATGATGACATCAGCAAAGACATATGGCACTCTGTCGCAATGCCTCAAAAGGTAGATATCATGCATCTTGAGATGAAGTCAATAATACCACCGTCTGATCCATTTGAAACTGCATGGCCCTTAACCTTTATATCTACTTTGCTCAGGCTAGCCTACCACAGACACATGGCACACTGTCGCATTGCTTTAAACATAAAATCATTGCATCTTCAGCTTAAGGCATTCTGACAATCGTCGTATTAGATCTAACATGCCCACTAGTTAACCTTTCTTTATGACCATCTCTCAGGCCCACATGGACATGTGTCCTCTTGTTTCTTTCCCTTAAAGGTAAAAACATTGCATCTTCATGCTTAAGGCTTAACGATAGCCGCTGGATTTGATCAATCTGCACGAACATTAAAACTTGATCTTCAATCACTGACTTAACCATGAGTTGACCCTTCTCTAACCATGGTCCATATCTTGTGATTATGTGACCACCTCTGATCTGATTTGAAATCAATGGCCTGCACTAAGTCTCATGAAAAAAATAGAATATATCATATCCTTCAGAGACTTGGAAAAAAAGGTAATCACGTGATCACGGGATGAAAAATAATATTCGGCTCGAGTTAGGAGATCAAGTGACCAACATGAAAAGGGTAATGCGCACATGGAGTATTCTGACTTAAGTGGCATGAAAAAGAAACACAAAAATAGAACAAGGCTTAGAGGTTTAGGGTGTTTTCATGATTTCAGAAAAAATAAGACTTAGGGTTTGAGCCAGAGGCTAGGACAAATTGTAGAGATAGGAAAAGAATCTTGGAACCATGAAAATTTTACAAGTGCTAACAGAAGGTATGTTAGTTTGAGCTTCACTTGGTTCTGAGAATACTTAATATTCTCTACTTAACAAGGCCAACCACATGAAGGTGGAAGATCATCTGCCCTCCCCCCNCACCCCCCCCCCCCTCCCCCTAACATCAAACTAAATTCCCCATTAACATCTAATTACAAACTTCATTCATCCATTTATAAACTATAACATTCAATCAATATAATCACATAACATTCATTAATATGATATAACATTCATTAATACACAACACTAATCAAGAATTCATTAACACATAAAAATATTCATTAACATGACATAAAATTCAATATTAATATGCAAAATTCATAGTTAATTCATTTCTTTTTTGAGTTTTTCTTAGATTTCTTAACCCGGAAAAGCCTTCCAGGAGCATCAATATCTTCCTCCTCTTCTGGTTGTGATCTCAAATTATGGTGCTTCCTCATGTTTTGAGGAGCATGAGGCTGCTGCACATGGTACAATCATTGACAAAATTATGTACTCCCTCTTTATGGACATCCAAGGAGGAATTCTATTGTTAATAAAAAATAGGCCACAATGAGTAAACATATCTCATATTTCCAAATGGATTGACACCATCTGCTATCAATGAAAGCTTGAGATTAAGAGGTTCTTCTTTAAAGTGTGTCCATGTTGTTTCTATGTCTTTAAATGTAGAACCATCTACAGGCATTCGCATAATGTCATCTTGACTTCTATTGCGTGCATGGTAATCCATAAATTGTGTCAAGCTAGTGCACATGAATAATTGTTGAAGACGTGGAATAATGGGAATGTACCGAAGAACCTTGTGAGGCACCTTTTTTGTTATTTGATCTGACTGATATCTACTAATATGAAAATCAGGGCATTCTATTGAAAATTCATGTTGTTTATGATATAGAATGTGATCATTGGGACATGCATGTATTGTCTGATACTTCATTCCAATTTGATTCATAATGGTAGATAATTCTTGGTATGAACGAGGTAGAATGTTTGATGGTGGTAACAAAAACTCACCTATCAACCTAAAACAAAAAATATGAATTGTTAATATAATGAATAGTAATGGTATGCTAACATTGAAGATGGCAAAAATGGCATACCTTATCATACGTGACATTGCTACATTGGATAAACCATTCATAACCTTCAAGTTCACCAACAACACTATAGCAGAGAGAAGAGTTGTTTGGGAGCCTTGGTATAGGGGATCGTATGCCTTCTCAAGTATAAGTATATCAAGACCATATTCATCATCATTATCAGATGCACTAGTACCATCATCATGATCATCTTGATCAGCTATGCCAATACCATCTTCTTCAATCATGTCCTTTGTCACATTATCAGCTACGCCAATACCATCATCTTCAATTGTGTTCTCTGCCACAGGATCATCTTCTTCCATGGCAGCGTTATCCTTGGCTTGGATATTCACACCTCCATGTTCCTCCAGTTGGAAATCCACATTCACCAATCGACTAAAATTGTACCACCCTTCAATGTGACCATGTTGCATACAATGAATCTGGGCTGTTGTGATTAAAATTCTTTGATTCTTTAAGCCCTTACACTTTTTGCAAGGACAATTACATTTATCAACTTTTCTTTGGAATTGAGACCACAATCTAGCAATTGTCTTGTTATTTTGTTCTGGTTTCATATTTCCAAGTGTGGACTTTCTTCACAGGCAATTATTCAGGCTATAAATATATAAAATGTAAACATACAAGCATTAGTAGTAAACATGTAAACATACAAGCATTAGTATCTTTTATATAATAAAAAATAATAAAATATTACAAGATTATTCCAATTGATAAAATATTACTATATGGCAGAGATAACTTCATTAGAGTTCCAAATTACTCATACTTTTTCATTGTTGACGACCAAGGGACACTCAAGTCTTTGGAAGTGGTTTAGGCATGGTCTTCATCTATTGTGGTACACTCACCCTAATAAAAATTATAAACCCCTACCATATGGTGATAGGGACACAGATGATTATGGAACTCTTGAATATGGTATCGAAAAATAAAATACATAAAAAACTCCAAAAAAAATTAAGTATGTGATCAAAAAATAAAATACATAAAAAAATCCAAACAAAATCAAGTACAATCTTGTTAAATAATTTATAAGTAGATTAAATTTCATCATAACATACATATAGGATGCATTCAAACTTTGCTAATACACTCTAAAAGTTGTTTTGAGTTTTTATAAGCTAATACCACTTAAACGAAAAACTAAAATCTAAATCTATACCTGAATAGGGAACTAATCCTGCTCTAGAATTGGTCTTGGTTTGTTCATCAATCCTCTATAGCATCTACCAGTTAAATTTTCAATGAGAACCCATTCTTATGTATCATTATCTGTACACTACTTGCTGATGTTGTCTGTGTATTTCATGACCTGGAATCTAACTTGCAGATTTATAGCTAATGGGAAACAAAAGCTAAATAATTTTATTCAAATATTTTGGTCATCAGCCTATCCCTTCTCATATAACTTTCAATGGATATCCAGACTAGGTAGCCATTTATTATTATGTACACTACTAGACAATGCAAAACATATCTAGAATAAAAATTAAAAAACCATATTCAAAGGCAGACTGGTATGCTTATTATAGCTATTACTGAACCAAAAAATAAAAACTATGGAGCAAAAAATTCTACCAACAACATCTACAAACAAAAAAACTACAATTGCAAATATCTACCCAAAAAATCTTTTGTTGAGTACTTAACTCACACAAGCACTGGCTTCAAGAAATGCCCCTTAAAAAAAGCATAATCTATGGGATAGAATGAAATATATATAAATATACTCATTCATCTATTTAACTAAAATCAATATAACTAGATAATTGTAAAAATATTTTTAAATTCATGTAAGTTGCATATCAGGCATTACTGAAACCACAATAATGCATGTATGATTGCACTTGTGAATATGAAAATCTTAATTAAGTGAATCTACCCAACTACGTAAACAATCAAAACCAACATAATACATACATATTCAGCCTTATGTTTTTCTAAACCAACAATCAATAACATTTTCTGATAGTAGTACAAATAACAAATCACCACAAAGATTAGTTTTAACTTTTAATTTTAAATGCTCTCTACAAGCATCAACTTTGAAAATTTTAGTATCATATCTGATACAACCAAGCCAGCCTTAATCAAAATAAGAAAAACTAATCTAGCCATATTAAATGGATTTTACAAAAAAAGTGTGTTTCATAAGAAATAGAAAATAAAAGTGGGCTTCCCTATTACCAAAATTATTCATATACTTCCTAATTAAAAGATGACTTCTTCAATTTTTATAATGAAACTCGGATGAAAACAACCAATTAGACATAAGGGCACATTATGCCCTAGAAAATTATGAACTTATTTTAACTTGCTAGAATTATAACTTTAAATTACCAAAAAATGTGTTGAAAGATTCTATTGAACAGTTCAAAATTAATTAGTAAAATTTATCCACTTGCAGAAGGTACTAAATAAGTAAACTACAACTGAGAATGTTCATCAGAAAACCCAACACCACCAGATTGCTTGAACCTGTGAAATCAAACAATGATTACATAATTATATAGAACCCAAAACCATTCTACCTTTCATATGGGTGATAATGGCCATTTCTACTACCCCCATAAGCACCCCTACCTCCCCCATAGGAACCACCACTACCATATGGAGCCCCAACCCATGATTCAAAGTTGCCGCCATAACCACCACCACTATAGGAACCATAAGCATCAACAGTGACACCATAGCCACCCATCATTCCACCACCATAGCCGCCATAGCCATCACCAAAGGAGCCAATCTGACCTCCATAACCATGAGGAGTGTCTTCCCCATGGCCTCCTATACTGCTGCCACCATAGGTTCCATAACCCCTACCATATTTCTAAAAATTTTGAAGATCATAATTTTAAATTTTTTGTGATTGATGAGACCTCATTCTTTTTTGGCATGCCCCTGATATTTGGTGAATTTATTGACTAGATGAGATGTTGTGTTCTTTCATTCCCTATCATGAACTCTCTTGTGTAAGAGGGTGCATTATATAAAGTTTGCGAGTCACTACTGAGTTTCTTTCAATGGGATATAGGAGTGAACAAAGAAGGTTGTATTAGGGTGGATCCTAGCATAATGGAGGTAGATCATGATTCCAGAGGACAACTCTTCTACAAGGATATTTGAAAAACAATGTACTTGCCTTTACAATACCTCCAAATCCATGAGGTCACAACTGAAAGATCTAATAATATTATCTATTCCAAAATAGTGAGTTTGATTTAAACCAGAAGGACAGTGATAAAACTCAAGACATTTTTCATGTAGGAAAGCTTTTGTGATGTTTTATTAGGATTCAACTACTTAGTTTCCGATTCAATCTCCATCCACCTATATTTCATGAGTATGTTCACAATATCCCATCTTGCAAGAGAATAATTGGTTCCACGTAACATTAATTGCATCTAGGTAGTGCTCATAGAGGTGAAGCATTGGGACTTTTCAAGAGGTCGCCATCCTTGTACTATTCCAACTCTAGTATGCTTAATTATGAAGTTTCCCCAAAGATCAAATCCACTTTTTTTTCTATCCCATTTGCTAAACTTTCAACAAGTATTGTACCTAATGGACTAATTATTATGCACTGTTCATTATAGAGTTATCTCATTCATTTTCAAGTAGGTGGTGTTTTCACAGTGCCAAATTATGTTATGTTTAATTAGATTTCAATATCATAGTATGGATCAACTATTTGTGGATTAGCCAAAATCAAACATCAATTGTGAAGCTGCAATGAAGTAGCAGATGTCCTGCAAATTATTATTTTGAGCATTTACACAGCACAAATGGATGGGCTCATTCAACTCATGTTTTTAAATTATTTCTGAGACAATACTTTGTTATGATCTGCAAGCCAAGAAAAATCATTTTCCTTTGGTATGCCTCCTTTATAGATATGACTAGACAACAGTCCATTTGGATGTATGGAAGGATCTACAATTGGCCAATAGCCTCATTTATGGAAAAGACTTTGAATTTGTATAGAATCCATCTTTAGAACACCAAGTTCATCAAAGTAAGGAACATAAGTTACAAAAAAAGAAGTTACGAATGGTTATTCATGAATAATTACTATTTGAGCTTGGTTGAAATTTTGGACAATTCATAGGTCCTTCCAAGACATCTTTACATCATTAGATTATTGGTGATGTATCCAATAATATTAGATGTGAGTACCCACAGGTTTAAGAGTATGATTCTAGCATGTTACAGTAGTTGTTTGTCAAAAATTATAGTTCATATTCTGAAAATAATCAAGAAATATTTAACAGTGTCAAGAGTACAAAAGACAATGAGGAACCTTTTCCTAGGAAATTTCAAGGGAGCAGATAAACAAATTTTTTTCAATCAAGAAAAATAATAGTCAGTGCAAAGATTCCAATATCATATAAAAAAATTTTCAATCATATAAGAAATGGTTTTTGAATCCTCGTTGTTGAGAAACTGTTAATCAATGCCTAACGGCCCTAACCTACTCCAAACATGCTATGATAATATTCGATTCACATAATATCTGGTTGAAAATTTATAAAGTAGCATAGTTATGCTAAAGTGTACTTTGTTCCAAATGCCTACCAACTTTATTCCTATATTCAACTAAGGATGTTCCCAAAATATTTATAAAATTAATGTATTATTTTTGGATATCCAGTTCACATCAACACGTGGCTAGGTAGGCTAATAGAAAATGTATACCAAATGAAACATTTGTGTAGCTATTCTTGATACTATTTATCTAACAATCTTGAAAGGTACCAAAAATATTTGAGTGTTCTCACTGGGTGCTCATTATGTTTACTTGTCCAGATTTTGTCCTCAAATAGCAGGTTCATAATATGGACAGCTAAGAAATATAAAATATCTGAAATCATGATGATGGATTACAGATTGTGAACCAAAACGTTGATTTAAAAATTAATATACAGTCTAATCTAGAAATTTTATAAAAAATCAAATGTAGATTATGAAAATATGATATCATTAACCCTAATTTTCATAAATAAAAAGATTTACTACTATATTCTTAAAATTATATTGAAAAAATAGGCAGGAAATGATTTTCATCTTCAATTTCATTGGTATTACAAATCTTAAATTTTTGAAGTATATCAACACTGGATATACACAAAATAGCTTTGTTGAAAAATTGTAGGAGATTTTTAAACAAATGTTGTTGGGAGGTGTAAAGACAAATGCAACCACTTTTGCTAGCATTCTTCCAGCATGTGCCAAAATGGGAGCTTTAGAAAAGGGTAGGGAAATTCACCAAAAAGTAATTGAAGATGGATTTTTGTCAAATATAGTGGTGGTGACTACCCTGATGGACATGTATGTAAAATGTGGAAGCATACAAAAGGAACACAATTTGTTTGAGGAAACACCTGAAGGAAATGCGGTATCATGGAATACAATGATTGTGGGTTATGTGCAAAATGGTCTTGTGTAAAATACATTGGAGATTTTTAAGCAAATGCAATTATCAGATTCATTAACTTTAGCCAACATCCTCCCAGTTTGTGGAAAGCTTGGTGCTTTGGGAAAGGGTATGGAAATCCATCAAAGAATAATCAAAAGTATATTTTTATCATATCTTGTACTTGTGACTTCCCTAATAGACATGTATGAAAAATGTGGAAGCATAATGGAGGCACGCAAACTATTTGACAAAATGCACAATCCAAACTCACTCTCATGGACTATAATGATTGCAAGATATGAAATGCATGGATATTGCAAGGAGGTTGTAAGATCTAGGAACCACATCTATGTTTGTAATGACCTCCCTCATTGCAATTAAAACTAGAGAATAGAAATTAGTAAGTAGACCAATGTAGATGGTGGGATTATTGGCAAGTTTGTGGGTGTAAGGTCTAGAAACCCTGTCTATTTTTGTAACAATCACACTTACAGCTAGCATAAATAGAAACCCTTGGTTTTTTCCTCATGATGAAAAACCCTCATTAAAAATATGAAAAATTTTAAAGGATCAAGGTACCTACAGATGTGAGCTCGAGTATGTGTGTAGAAGCTACAGGATCAACTTCTTAGAAAGCATCAAAATCTTTGCGTGCCGTCCTTCCCTCCATTAGCTCTGGTGTCACTTTTTGATCAAAAATCAAATGAAAATAATTCATCTTACCTTTTCTTTTCTTTTTTTTGTTTATGAACCCGCATTGGTCCAAATTTTGACCAAATTGGGCTCATAAACATTAAAACCCAAATTTGATAGACATTTCGACCAAATCCAAAAAAATATTTATTCTAACAAGCCTTTGGTCAAAATTAAAGGTCTAAAATTGACCTCAAATGTATTATTGGGTAGGATCTTGATTCTCCATAAGATCATCACGAAGAGGGAGAACATTAAGGGAATTCATATAATTCTCCACTAATGCCTCATCACTAGAAGGAATCCCAAATGGAGGTAAAGAATCTATAATGTTTTCTTCTTTCTCTAAAATGTCTGCATAAGGGGAGTGTGCTTTAGAAAAAGAGTCACCATCATGTATGAATATTTCATCCATTAATAAATCACCCTCTTGTATCAAAGCATCTTCATGAGGAGGGTATAAATCAATGTCTTTATCTAAGGGTTCATCCCAAAAAGTAGAATCATCCACAATGGCTTCATGAGGAAGAGAGTAATCAACATCTAAATCTGAAGGTTCATCCCAAATAGGATGATTATCATGCCTATCAATAAATCACCTTGTAGGAGCACCATAAATCACTAAACTTTGATCCCTAAAGGAGAAGGTAAATTATATTCTAAAGTAGGCTCATAGAAAAGACATATATTAGGAGAAGAATTAACATCAATCCTCAACTCATCTCCATAAAGAGAAATATTAAATTTGTCTGCTTGCTCTAATATATCCTTACAAGGTAATACAAGAGAGGACAAAGAAACATCATACGCACTAAATGAAGTCTTTCTAGGTGTATCAATGTTGTAAATAGTGGAACATGAAGGTAACCATGCACACACCCTATGGTAAAGTTCAATTGAAGAGGTTGTAGACAAGGATGAAATAGGAATAGGATCAATGGATATCTTATTCAAACAATTTTCATCCTCACTTCTATGTACCTCATTAGGGGATCTATCCTCTTTTGCAACAAAAGCCTCATCAAAGTATTCAAAACAAAAATCATACATGTTGAACACAAAGTCACATTACAAGCATGAAAAATGTAAATGTTTTTTGTATTTTTAAAGAAGTTTTTTTTTTTTTTTGACATAAAAATGAAAGAGCATAAAAGAAATATACTTTTAAATGCATGTAAGATCTAACATAAGATGCAAATCTAACACCAAAAATAAATATTTGTCTATCGCGGGTTCACCGAAATGTAAAGAAGAAAATGGAGATCTTTAGATAGGGTAAGGAGCAATGGAGATTTTCTCATAAAAGTGACCCTATACACATATTATCCACTTTACATCTAATTGTATTTTTCCAAAAAGGGTATCTGAATCTGCACTCCAAATCGTTGTTCCAAACCTGTACCTACAAGAAAAATGGTTTGTTTTTTTTTGTTTTTTTTTGGGGGGGGAAGGTTCCTTAGTCAAACCCTGGTTTTGGAATTAACCTTGTAATTGAATTTAAATTGCATAAGTAACAAAGTAAATAAACAAATTCACCTTGCTTGTATAGAAAACCTTGTGGTGGATTTGAATCTGTGGAGCCACAAGTATGTATGCACAAAATGGATGTAGAATGTAGGATGTCAGATGTATGATGTCTCAAATTGATGGCTTTTAGATCTTCAACACCAATCTTGAATAGATATTGGAATAGGAAGAGGCTTGGAGGAATGTGGATGGAGAAATCTTCAACAAGAGGGCTCCATAGAGCTTCAATCCTTCAATGGATACCAATGGATCTCCTTGATGAATTGAGTGCTTGAAGATGATTGAAGGCTTGGATGCTTGAGTGTAGATGAATTCTTCAATAGATATTTATCTTTCTTCAAGTCTTTCTTCTTAGCTTGTCCTTCACACTTAGGTTTCACTTAGTTGATGGTTATAGAAAATGAGAGGAGAAAGCTTCCTTATATACAAATCTAGGGCACAATCTTCTAGAGAGGCCTACATAGGATAATTAAATTCCAATTAGATCTATATCCATATAAGAGGACCTATATTAAATATAATTTCAAGAGTCATCATTTTGGAACCCAAAACAGCCGACCTAGAAGCGGGAATTAATTCTTTCTGAAGCCCGATATTCTGAAACTATGGAAAATTGAAATCTATACCTTGGGCCAAAAAAAGATCAATTATAACCTAGGTCAAGGTCAAGGTCAACCTTTACCCAAAAAGGTTTACATTGACCCTGAGGTAAAAAATCCCAATTTGTAGTTTAGGGTGCTAGAAATAGGCTAGAGAAAAGTGGGAAATGGGGCAGAACAGGGGAAAAAGCCAGATCCAAGTCAGAGACCCATTCAAGGCACTTGAAATGACTCCAAACCACTTACTCAAAAGGATAAACCAGTCTACAATGGAAGTTCTTCCATTTTCTGACTATACATTTAGAAAGATTGATTATTTGATGCCAACATATTTTTTATCTATTTTTCTTGTGGAAAAAATGTTCAGAGTTCTAGTGAGGATAGGTCCTAGTAGATGAGGAGTCATGTAACTTGTGGGATGATGTTGATATTGGATACTTGTTCCATCTCAAGTTTCTAGGGCTAACATGAAGATTTAGATGAGTTATGAGTTCATAGATGGTAACTGATAGATAGTTAAGTGACAAAGTCAAAAAGATTGGTTCGGTGAGAATGCTCGGGTTGATATTTTTGGTTGCACATCAAGGAATGTTTTCAATACATGTATAGGTGTACTCGATTTAAAGGTTTAGTGAGCCAGGGGTTCCCAAGGAATTTTTCAGATGTTACAGTTATTGGTAATAATGTTCTTGAGGTCTGACATAAGAGATGCTAGTAAATCTGACAATATGGATGGTCTTAGATGTTTGTGATATTCATGATGCCTATGCATTTTCTTGGATTATGTGCCTATTGATTTTGCAGTTTATATCGATTAAGTTGATGATTTTTCATAGGGAATTTCAAGTTAGTGTTAATTTTTATTATGTTCTTGACATGATTATGATGGATCACAGTTTCTTTTATCAGGATCATTGATTCTGACGCAGGAAGATGAAGATTGAAGTTAGGTTTTTTCTTACCAAAATTCTTGATATAAGGGTTGATGAATAAGGGAAAAAGTGTAGTTACACATGTGAAGGATTGATCATAGGTGCATGTGATTTCTTGTAGAAGCAATTGTGAATATCTACTGAGGGTTGAATCGCTCATATGAAGGATTTGGAAAGGATTTGAATAGAGTTTTTTATTACACTTCAATCAGAATGAGCATGACATAAGTTAGATGCTACTATTCAGTTCATAAATTATCATATTGTTGTCTGCTCGGCCATTGTAGAGGTCTTGTAAGAAAGTGAGCCTTCCCAAGGTTGTATCCCTTTTTTGTATTTGAGAAGTGTTCTCTAGGAATTGTGTCTAAATGCAAGTGCATTCCCCATATTTCTAGTAAGGTTATACTTCTATAAGGTATTTTCTTATTGTGGGTAATCAACCCCACCGTGGTTTCCCCCTAAAAGTTTTTCCATGATAACAATTTATGTGTCAAACTATAGTGGATATGTTTTTGATATTTGCATTCATGCTTATTTTGTTTGAATTAGACACAAGGGCTTTAAGCATAAAATGGCAGTGAAATTTTTGAAAGTTTAGGAACAACTGATTCATGCACCCCTCTCTTATTTGTTTTCTTTCTTATTTCCTACAAGTCTCATGTGAGAGGGGGAGAGAGCTAAATGTAGACGTAAAGGGGAGAGACAGATGTAGACAAGGTGGGAGGGAAAAAATGAGATATAGGTAAAGAGAGGGTGAGGGGAGATAGAAATCTAAATAAAGAGGTAAGAGAAGAGGGGTAGACTGAAAGGAAGAGGAAGAGTAGGATATTAGAAGATGAGGGAGGGAGGGAAATCAAGATAAAGTTACTGGTAGAGAGATGGGGAAGGGAGGGAGAGGTTTAAATATAGAGGGATGGTGATAGGTGGGTAGAGATAGATTGTTGGTATTTTGGTGGAATTTGAGGAGCATTCATAAGGATTTACTTATTTGGTTGGCATTGATGGAAACTAAGTCAGTATAGTCATGAAATACATGAATTTAAGTGAAGACACAATCGAAAAGAAGGTAATGCAAAAAATTAACTAAGTATAAAAGATCTATAGAAAGTGAGAACATCCCTTTGGTGGTGATCATAGTAGAAGTGGAATTATGAGGAGCGGTCACATATACCATATCAACATGCTTATATTGTAGTGTGGTTCCAACCGCATCTCATTTGGTTGATCGGTGAAATATTTTTTGTTGTCACAGACATTAAGATAGGTAGAACTCAAGAGTTCTTGAGTAGTAGTTGGTAAATCAAAGATCAGTGAGTGGTACAATATGTGCAATGATTTCTAATGATATGATTACATGGAATAAAGGTTATGAAATCAATGTTTTAAAATTTATGTGATCGATGCAATCATTAAAGATGGATTTGAGGTGTTGCATTGGAGAAGTCAAAACATGTTTGACTACTTTGGAGATATAACTTTTAGATCTTATCTTGACATAACACGGTCATGATAAATCATTTTATTCATCAAGATTATTACTTTGGCACATGTGCTTTTGTGGGAAAGTATTTGAAGATCATTTTTGGTGTGTTTGATATCGGTGCAATTTGTATATATATTAGGAACTTCTCATATTGATTAGTAACAAGTCGTAGTTGTTGTTGGAGGTGGTGCGATTAGGGTTTTTTATTTCAATATGAGGTTGCAATCAGAAAGATGATAGACAAAGATTAGAGAGAAGTTACAAAGTACAAAGAATAGATTGGATCTGACAAGAAATCACTGCTACATCTAGATCACTAATCTTATTGTTCCCTAATAGTTACAGTGAGAAAAATCCCTTAATTGGGTGAAATTTAACAAGTTCCTATTTGTAAATCCTTTAATAGGGTAACTTGTTTATTTTGGTTTGAAATCCTATAGCGAGGTAGATCATAACTAATCTGATTGTTCTCCTAATAGTGTACTAGTTACTCCTAACAGGGTGAACCCTCAAAAAAGGTATTTGTAGCTCCTAATAGGGAAAAATCATTTACTATAGTAGTGGGCTTGTGGGTGTCATCCCCACCATGGTTTTCTCCCTCTAACCAAGGGTTTCCACGATAAAATATTTGTGTCATGTGTGATGAATTTTTTGATGCTTGGTATTACTTTATTTTATGTGTTTGCATCAGTTGTATGCTTTATGGTTTGGAAAGTAATTCATAAGTTATTTAGTTCAGTGGTTAAATTTGTTTACTACTTGTTTGAACTTATTCACCCCCCTTTTAGCACCTAATAATTCCAACAATTGGTATCAGAGCATTAGTCCTCTTGGTGATAACCCTAACAGCTTGGGGAAAAGATACACTATCATGGAGGGTTATAGGTATGAGATGCAACTTGAGAATGAAAACAAGATGATCATTGAGCTACAAGAGAAGCTAAATAAGTAACTTGCCAAAATGAGAGAACTCACAAAGCAATTGAGTGAAATCCAAGACTACATAGATCAACAATATGAAGGAAGTGTGTCTGAAGAGTTTGAGGAGGCTATGCAGATCTGTTGAACAAAAACAAGGGACTCAAAGAAAATGTGGCTAATCTGAAAAGAGATCTTGAAAGTCATCATGTAAGGATGTGTGAAGTTCTTGAAGTAAAAGGAAAAGTTTAAGATCCAAAGAAGACTATACAAGGTGCCAAGAAAATTGTTGATGATTCCCTAAAAGAAAAAATGAAGAGCTTTTTAACTTGAGACAGAAATTTTCTTTATATCGGAGTCAAATGCAGGATACTGTTGTGGAGAGTTTACAAGTAATAGCTGAGAATGAAAGGCTTAGAGAGATGAATGAGGCATTTAAGAAGGAATTGAAAACTATGAAAGAAACAAATTAAAAGCTAAATCATTACAATGAAATCTCACAAAATCTTGATGAACAACTGAAGAGCCAAAGAAGACATAGAGACACAACTGGTCTTGGATATATAGGAGAAGAAACATTTGAAATTGGTGAATCCTCTAAATCTAAACCTAAGGAGACACACAAATATCATAATTTAGATCCAATCAAATCATGTATGGAACCTAACAAACCTACTTGTTATAAATGTAGAAAGATTGGTCATACTGTAAATGTGTGTAGGAGAAAACCAGTGGATAAACCTCACTCTTTTAATGGTTATTTCTATAATTGTCATAAGTATGGTCATACTTCATATGAGTGTAGATCTATGTCTAGTAGTAGATCCAACAGTGGTAACTTTGATGGATATTGTTTTACATGCAAAAAATATGAACACAAAGTTGGATATTAAAGGTCAAGGGTGTATGCACCTAGGTCACTTGTCACACTGGTGAATTTTGTTAGAAGGGAAAGACAATTTAATACTACAAGTTCAGTATGTGGTAACTATGGACACCTAACAATAAATTGTAGAATGAGAACTTTGCGAGGTAATGCTGGTCCTTGGAAGTCAACCAGTATGACATGTTTTGCCTATCATAAGATATGCCATCTAGCTAGAGACTGTCAGTTTGGGATCCAATTTCCTAATAGGTAAGAGGATAGGAAAGGAAAGAAGATTACCAATATTGGTGAAGTGAGAAGTGTTATGAAGAAGACATTGGTAAAGAAAGGTGAACTAAATTCTTCTGAGTTGACTGAGAACTCCACAAGTTTAGGAAGTATGGAGAATCCATCGGTGAACAAACAATAGTATTTTCTTAGGGGAGAACTTATAGACAAATCTGTTACCAATCCCCTAGATTCATGAGTGGTAAAGATATATATGCACATTATGGTGTAAATTTCTATGATTTTGTTTTTGTCATTGTGTGTAGACCGCACTAAGATTTCATGATTAATATCTATTTGATAGTAATTATTACTATTGGTTGAGTACCAACTGGTGGATACATGTCAATAGCTGACATGACACTATTCCTACCATTGAAGTATACAAAGTTTATTTCTCAACGAAAAATAGAGGGAAAGTAACTTCATTTTGCACCTTTAATTGTATTTGATCATTCAAGAGCTATTTTGAGCCATAGTGTGCAATGGTTACTTTTGGGATTGATATTTTGAGCTAAATTGTATCAAGTTTTTGGGAAGCCCTAACCGGTCTATTACAAATTAGCAGTATAGTCTATTGTTAGATTTGTGTGTTATTGCAGTTGATCATGATGATAAAGAACGTAGATAATCCAATTCTAGTTAACATCACTGAGGAGCCTCGACCTGTATTCAAACTACATCCAATCAAAGTGGCCAAGATTGATATGTCAGATTTCCTATCCACTATTCCTCAAGGAGTGACATTGATCGAAGATATTTGATCCTATATCCATTGCAAAATTGAAGAACTAAGATATCAAGATATCAAGAAAGAATACAAGAGTATGTACATCAATGGTGTATTGAAAGATGAGCATAAAAATATACAAATGAAGGGTTTAACTTATGAAATAGATATTCCCACTAAATTTCATCCCAATAGGATTCACTATATTTTAGGTAGAGTGCATGATCAATTCATATGATTTCATGCACATGGGCTGGAATATACATTGAGAATGGTGGTAACTCATTTGGTCACTTAACTAACCAAATCCAAACAAGATGGTAGAAAAATAAAAATAAACCATATTAAATACAAGAAAGTTTTCTTTGCATCCATGGTGATAGGTTATAGAGTTTACCAGTCTAGTCAAGCTAACAATGTACCTGGTGTTGCTATCCATGTTGTCTATCAAATTGTTAAAGATGATTTAGTATATGATCTATGTGAGATGATCAAAATTTAGTTGTTGACAAACATGGAAAGGATAATGAGAGATAAGAGGCAGTCATTCAAGTATGGTTCCCTAGTGGTATGTATGTTTTTCTAAGTCCAAAACTTCTTCCCTGATAGAGATGATGTTACATGGTCAAAATAAAAACTAGTAGTTATTCAGATAAGTGAATTCATAAAAGAATTAGGGGATAACTTAAACAATGTCAGGTGGGGTTATTTTAAACATTTCTAATATAAGATGCATAAATGAGAAAGGATTCCAACTAGCATTGTAGAAAAGTAAAAGAATTATATTTGTTCTAGTAGACACTGATTCATGCATTGTGCAAGCAGTGAAACCTAGGACTTATTGGCTTCCTCCTATGGGATATGAAGTAGAGGTTGATTTAGTAACTCAACATATTGATGAATTGTTACAAAAAACCTTAGACAAACAAGCACAACTATTTGGATCCTGTGATTAATCATTTTCCAAAATTCAAAAGGAATTGAAGAAACTGGTCATTGAGAGTAAAAAAAGGAGAATGGTATCCAACCTAGAGTATAAGTTTGGTAGTAGTGATGTAGGAATATCTTGCATTGTTGCAACTAGAACCGAAGCTAAGGTGAAGAGAAACCAGAGAAAACCAACTGCTAGTGAAGTTAAGTGTAAAGTAGAATCATCAAGGAAGTAAAGTTAAAGAACTCCTATTGCAAAGAATACTTACAAGAGGAAGAGAAAATCCACAAAGGAGAAGGATGTTCAGAAGGAAACTAAAGAGGATGAGGAAGAAAGGAGAGAATCAGACAAGGATACCTCTGAACTGAAAAAGAGTGGTGAGACAAAGAAGGACCCTTCTCTTGACTATATTGCAAAAGGTATTGTGGATAGTGGTAGAAAAAATACAGTTGGAAGATGATACACTTTTGGTAGTGATGAAGACAAGAATAAGTTAGAAGATGAAATTTTGTATCATTTTCACAAATTTTGCAAAACACCTTTAGAGATTCAATCTTGCATTCCTGATGAACTATATCATTTGATTGATGCTAGATGGAGCACTGCATTGCAGTTGGATAGAGAAATTATGGAAAGAGAACTAATCTAAGTGCAACCTGAACTATGTGTTGAATATTCTAAGATAATGATTGATTCTCACAAGCATAACTTCAACATAAAGAGCAGAGCAACTAGACTTCTAATTGATGACACACAAAATGTTCATATTTATACTATTGAGACTTGGAAGAAGCTATTGAAGATAAGGGGGGTAAAAAAAATAGAAGAGAAAGTTCAAGCAGAATCCAATGAACCTATGCAGGGAGATGAAACTTTTTTTGTAGATCAGTTAATTGGGAATGTTGTTATTTATGTCCCTAACCTGGTACAAAAAATTGAAGTACAACATGTCGATCTATCAAAAACAGGTGGAGATTAGATTAAAATTGTAGACATTATAGGTAAAGAGGATTCATCCTCACCATCTCTTATGGAGCATATAGAGGTATTGATTTCTGAGAAGGAAGAGGAGAAAGAAGTAGATAGTTAGTATGAGGTTATTCTAAAAAAGACTGAAGAATAACTTGAGACTCAATGGAAACTAAGTCTTATATACACTTGTAATCACCTAAAATTGGTCTATCAAACCTATAGCCCCTATTTCCTATCAATTGGTCTTAATAAATTCTAAATCAAAGACATTCATAGGCTAGACCCTAAACCCCAATTATGAGAGCATTTAATCAAACTTACTTACATAATTTTAATCCTAACTTGTTGAATCAAATCATCATTCATCAAGCCTATAATACTTAAATTGTATAAAACATTGGCATAAATCAAAAGGTCCTAAAGTCCCTTTTAAATCAAAAGAACCCATTTACACATGTTGGAGCACATTGAAAATCAAATAAAACAAATAAAAGGGAAAATACCAATTTTGTCTTATTCTTCACAATGTTGACCAACCGAATCACTTGGATCAAGCTCACATGGATTGAGGAAATTGACATCTCCACCATCGCTCATTTCCTTTTGCCTCTTCATCTCAACCATTCACCTCTTGGAATTTCCTATAAAAGGGATATCTCCCCTTTCTCATGGCTAGACATAATAGACATGCTAGATATAGGTAATTGGGAGAGTATTTTTATAATGCTATTTTCATTCTAGGGTTTTATTGTGCACTCTTGGTTCTTGCTCTCATAGTACTTTCTTTGCATATGCATTTCTAGTTTTCACTTCTTAGTTTAATGCCATCTTAATTTCCTTTCATAGATGAATTATAGATGCATTTCTCATTCAATTGATAGTTTACACTTCCATTATAGTTTAATTCTTCATGGTTACCATGCATTTAGTTTTATGGTTCATGCATTTCATTTTCAAAGCTTTTGAGAGTAGAGTATGCAAGTACATGCATCTTTCTCATTCTTGCATTTGAATCTTCCATCTTGAGTTAGCCAAGTCATTGATTTTCTATGCCTAATCTAATGGGAATTTATGAGAATCACACTCGCTTCAACTAGGAATCAATAAGCCAATTTCAAGGGTATTTATACAATACTTTTATTATTATTTTGATACTAACCCCTTTTGATGTAATGGTTTATTGAAGTGTTTAGATTCATATTTGATCGCACATTTTACCACACCCATTTGGCACCCACCGTGGGGTAGAAAAATCAATTTTTGCCTCATTTTTAAAAAATTTCACATTTTGACGAAACTATGTTCATTGTCGTGCGAAGCTTGATTCTAGCTTGTAGAACAATTCAGTGAACAGTAGTGTGTTGTATGGTGACTAGTAATCTTTTGTACTAGTCCACTTTCTAGATCTTTTGTCCTTCCTATTAGATTTGTCACATGGACTTTTACTGATGCCTATTTTTTCATATATTGTAATATATAGTTTGTCGTGCAAGTTTTAGTGACAGACTACTCTCTATGGTTTTTTGTTTTAGGAACAGGGGTTGTTTTTAGGGGTCCTATTGAGCTGATTTTAATTTTATAACCCCTAGTACATGTTGTATGATCCTTTTTCTCTCTCATTTTGTACTCTAACTAGTTTTTGCAAGATGCTTTTGACAAGGATTCGTTTGCCAAAGTCTCACTAGTACATAATTTGCAAACATTACTAACTTTTTTGCGCTTGTAGGATGATTTTGAAAGAAACAAAGGTTGTGAGACTACTAACACTTGTATTTGTAGGTTGCCTTGTGATTTTATCAACCAAAAAAAATAATTTCCTCCTTAGATGATTTCTTAGGCACCTAGTTTAATTAGGCTATTGTTTGTTTGGGTTTAATTGAACATTAGGGGATTAGACTCTTCTTCCTTTTCAAGAATAAAAAACCCAAACATGTTTGATTGAGCTTAGACAAACAATACTTTTATTTTGGGAAAATAAAGTGTGCTTGGACTGTTTAGGAGAAACAAAGGGAAATATGAGAGTATCCTCTTCTCCTCTTCGAGGGAGAATCAAAAATCCTGACCTTCCATTTTCTATCCATTTCTTTCTTGCATTTACCTTTAGAGGGCCTGTAAAGAGAGAAAGTTTTTGGAACGACCCAAGTGGGGAACAAGTGAACCTGGCTACTCCACCCCACTATAATCAAAAGCTTCCTTCAATCCAAAGAGAGGGAAGACTTGGATATTTTCTACTTCTAATACCTCTTCATGTTTAGGGCCTAGTTGCCTCAATCTTGCTAAGGAAGACTACATTTGACTAGGTGCTTGTAGGGCCATTTCGGTCTCAATCTTGTTTACAAGAATACAAGGGGAATACATTCAACTTGTGTAGGGCTGAGAGGTCTCAATCTTTCTCATGAGACTATGCATTTTGAGTTCTTTTAGGGATATATTCCTTAATTTTTCTTGTGAAACTACAAGGGATAGTAATAAATGAATGTCCTTAGTAGACACTTTTAGATACAGACTACCTGACTTACCTCCAAAAATATCATAATATTTGTGAAAGGATTGATCCAAGTGGATTACCTGGATCACCTGAAGATTTTTGCAATCACCATATATATTCCCAAAGGTTTTTTAAATCATAAATGTGGCATGAGGGAGCTTATGTGATTCAAGCATTGATTCTCTTTTCAAAACCCACAAAGTGCATAGTCTTGGAAAAAGCCAACACCACTCTTGTATGAGGCAAAGGAATATCAAGCGTGGGAAAATATTTTGATACTAATCAAAATTGACTCTAGCAATAGAAAGTGTTTGATCATCCCCTATTTGTATTTGATCTATTTGAAACACTTGAAACTTGACACTTCCAGCAACAAAAACACTCTTGATGACACATTACATCTCCAAAAACTAACATTTGAGCAAATGTTGTCTAAACTTTTGTCCAAAAATGAGTGGCAAAATGTCCCAAGTTATCCTATCATTTCTTGCTTTTAGAATTGTCATACGACAATACTCTTTGGAGGTAGCTGATGACATGTAACTATTTGAATGTTTGAAGATATTAAGTTGATGATCATGCTAGGCATTAAATAAGTTAATGTATTGTATTTTCATCGATGTCAACTTGATATAATCTATATGGTCATGAAAATACTGCCAAAGACTTCAGAGAACTGATGAATCAAAGGCTCTACTATCAGTAATGCATACAAGTCAAGTATTCACTAAGTGACTATATACACCGACAGAGTGCACACCGATGGTCAGAGTAAAAGAGAAGAGTCATAGTGTTACTTGACAAGCAGAGTTATAGTGTTGACTGATGAGAAAAACACAGAGTAACCCAATGGAGAGAATTTCAATGTTGCCTGATGGAGAAGAGAAGGACAGAGATCCTAGTGACAATAGAAGTCACACTGATAGAATATTTAGTTCTCACCGATGACTAACTAAAGTGTTGACCGACATAATGGAGAGTTCAGAAACAAAAAAATGCTTAGCTGTCAAGAGCTATAAATAGACTCAATGGATACTTATCATTGTTTTAATCATCCAGATAAAGCTGGAGATAAGTAATTGATTTAAAGTTGATTTGTCCAATTGGTAAGAAGATCTAAATCAAAAGTTTTCTTTAAATCTATTGGTGAGAATTGTGGAACACGCCAAGAATCAAGAAAGCCAAGAAAAGGGGAAATCATGTCTATATAGAGACAAACCCAATTCATTATGAATGGGGGATTAGGTGAGGAGAACAAGAGAAGAGGAAAGATGCTAAAGAAAATCTAAAGGAGAAGAAAGTCTTCATTCAGTCCTGATCAACAAGATGAGGAAAGAGATAGATTATGTAGACACCGACAAATAGTGATACAAGCATCATAAAGTACAACAGTGTGGAGAAAAGGTATAAGTGATTATATTGATCAGACAGGTAATGGACTTACAATAGATCTGAAAAATCTACAATTGAGTTATATGTATGAACAGATCATTAGTGTTTTATTTTAACCATTGAATCATAAAGCCTCTTAACTGAGTAGGACTTAAAATTCTTTTACAATTGAGATACATCCCAAGGAGTATCAAAAATTTTGATCACAAAAGTAGCATTGGATATGCCTGATACCTATTGACAAGCCAAGAGAGTTTGATCAAGGATGGTAACATTAGATGCCAGATACTAATTGACAAACAATTTTTAAATCCTCTAAGAAGGTCACACCTAATAGTGTTTTTGTAACCTTTAACAAGGTTGGCTCTTAACAGGGCTCACTTCAGGGGAGTGAAAATTTGGGGTACCGGTCCCAGTGGTTTTTTCCCTTAACAGGGTTTCCACATTAAAAATCCATGTGTTATGTGTGTATGATTCATTTCTTTACTATTTTGTATCTTAGATAGTTAATTTTGGATTGATCAGTATACTCTACATATTTACTGTGTTTTGGTAAATAGATGACTTCTTATCGGTAATCATACATAAGAGATATTAACAAAGCAATCTAACAAGTAGAAAATTGATTAAAGTATTTCAAGGCATACATCTTGTAGGACAGAAGATAACTTGAGACATAATTTGTGGTTATAAGTGTAAAAGGTTGATTTAAGGATTAATTTTTTAGGCCACTGATTCACCCCCCCCCCCCCNCCACTGATTCCCCCCCCCCCCCCCTCTTGGTTATTTCTAAAAATTGGTATCAAATCTTTTGTGCTTAGAAGGAAGGTTTCAAGACCTAAGCTAAATATCACAAGATGAACAGATGAGATGTGCCCAAGTTGAACAAAGATAATTTTGCTTCATGGCAGAGAAGAATAAGACTCCACTTATCAAGAATTGGTAATGATGTTACTCAATACTTACATGTTGAATATGTTTTTCCCACAAGAGCACCAACGGTTGAACAATTGAGAGAGAAGCATGAGCACAACTGCATGATGATAGAGCTTGCTTCCTCACTCTCCGATGCTGAATTTGAAGATGTCAAAACCTGCAAGACTGTAAAGCAAATGTGGGACAAATTGATGCTTGTACATGGTGGTGAAAAAAATGTTTTGAGATCCAAGGCAGAAATCCTTAGAGGAAAGTTTGATTATCTCAAGACGAAAGAAGGTGAAAACATCACTCATTATAACACAAGAATCAAAGAGGTAGTTAATGCTATCCGAGGAGTTGGAGGTGAACTAGAAGAAGATATAGTGGTAAGTAAAATTCTAAGAACCTTACTGCCTACTTATGTTATTAGAGTATCTTCCATTCAAGAAATGAGAGCAGTAGAAAATAGCAATGTTACTCTAGACAGTTTAATT
>MU227200.1:4576016-4606617 GCA_018584345.1 Thuja plicata | reverse complement strand
TAGTGATAGTGAAAGTGAAGAAGATGATCTTGATGAAATTGAAGCACTTATGGCTAGAAGAATGCAAAGAGGCAAAGGTAAATACAAAGGTAAATTACCACTTGTTTGTTTTAATTGTAAAGAGATTAGACATTTTGTTGCAAGATGTACTAATAGAAGAAAAGATGACAGAAGTAATGAAAGATCATTTGAAAAGAAGTCTGATAGAGGTGATTACAGAAGCTATAGACAATCAGAAAGAAGAGATACCTGAGACTACAAGGACAAAGGAATGAAGGCTAGTTACCTAGAAAAATGCAAAGATTATGATACTGACACCGAATCTGATGAAGACATCAAGATGGTATTTGTAGTAGTAAAAGATGATTCAAATGATGATGAAGAAAGGTAGGTATAAACTGCACTCATATCTAAAGTTAGTAAAAAATGATTTCTAGATCATAGATAGTGGCTGCACTCACCATAGGACCAGTGATAAGAAAAATTTGAGACTTTTGAGTACTATAAAGGTGGTTCAATAAGAATGGCTAATGACACACCTTGTCCAGTTGAAGGTAGAGGAACTATAATATTGAATAACCAGATAAAATGTGAAAATGCTTATTGGGTAAATTGATTGAATTATAATCTATTGAGTGTTTCTCAGTTGAATAATTTAGGTCACAGAGTAGCATTTGAAAATAAGAAGGCAAAGATCTTCAATAAATCAAGAAATTTGATTGGTACCGGTGAGCAGACAAAAGGTAACTTATTCTATCTGAATGATACTGACACCACTTTTCTAATTTCTACAAATGAAGACATATGGTTATGGCACAAAAGATTGTGTCATGTGAACTTTGAAAACATGATAAAGATTAGAAAAAAGAGAAATGTCAGAGGCTTACCGACGATGACCAAGCTCGACAACATCATGTGTAAGAATTGTCAAAAAGGTAAAATGACAAAGTCTAGTTTCAAAAGAAAAACCCATACATCTGATGCAATTCTAAAATTAGTCCATACTGATTTATGTGGACCTATGAGGACAAAGAGTTATTATGGAGATGGATATTTTATTCTCTATGTTGATGATTACTCTAGAATGATGGCAGTCATGTTTCTAAAAGATAAATCAAAAACATTTAAGATGTTTAAATGGTATAAGGCAATGATCAAGAAACAAAGTGGAAAAGAATTAAAATGCTTAAGCTCAGATAGAGGAGGGGAATTTATTTCACATGAATTCACTAAATTGTGTAATGAGCATGGAATCAAAAAAAAGATCTTTGCACCAAGAACACCACAGCAAAATGGAATTGTTGAAAGAAGGAACAGATGCATAGTTGATTGTGCAAGGACACTAATGATAGAGAAAGGCATCACCCAAATCTTCTGGAGAGAAGCTATCAACACTTCTGTTTATACATTGAATAGAGTACAATTGAAGAAAGACACCAAGAAGGCACCTTATGATCTTTGGTATGCTTACACACCCAATGTAAGTTATTTCAAAATACTTGGCAGTCAATGTTATATCTTAAAAGATTATAGAAATGGAAAACTTGACTCCAAGAGTGATGAAGGAATCTTTCAAGGGTATTCTACCAATAGCAAGGCTTATAAATGTCTAAATAAAGCCTCTAACAAAATTGTTGAAAGTGAAAATGTAAAGATAGATGAATTTGCAGAGAAGAATCAAAAGGAAAGCACTAAAGAACTAGAGGAATACAATAGGTTTTCTTACAATGAGGAACCTAACACTCTACCTGACCAACAATGTAGATCTGCCAAGCAACAGATCATTGCACCCGAGCATCAGGCTGCAAATACAAATGATCAGAATATTTCTCAAGATGATGCACAAAGTGATGGAGAATAGAATGATGAACAAAATGATGATCAATTTGATCGACAAAGAGCTGAACCTATACTTGAAAGATATGTCAGAAGGAACCATCCATAGAACCAAATCATAGGAGATAAAAAGGTTGGTATGAGAACTAGAAGTAAGCCTCTAAATACAAGATATCTTATTTGTGATTATGAGCCCAAATCTATCAATGTTACACTAGATAATGATGAATGGATGAGTTCTATGAATGAAGAGATTGAGCAGATAGAGAAAAAAAGACATGGACACTTGTACCGAGACCAGATGACAAGAATGTCATTGGTAAAAAATGGATATTTAGGAATAAGCTAAATGAGAATGGAGAAGTCACTAGAAATAAAGCAAGACTGGTATGCAAGGGGTATGCACAAGAAGAAGGAATTGACTATGGAGAAACTTTTGCACCTGTTGCTAGACTAGAAGGAGTAAGAATATTTCTTGCTTATGTCGCATGTAAAGGATTCAAGGTATATCAAATGGATGTCAAGTCTGCATTCCAAAATGGAATACTTGAAGAAGAGGTATACATTGAACTACCAGAAGGGTTTGTTGATCCAGACAAGAGGGACATGGTATGTAGACTACACAAAGCCCTATATGGATTGAAGCAAGCACCACGAGCTTGGTATGAAAGACTTCATTACTATCTTATAAGTATTGGATTTGTAAGGACTAGTGAAAACAGTAATCTTTATTTGAAGGAAGATACTGATTCTAACATTTTGATTGCTGAGATATTTGTTGATGACATCATATTTGGAGGCAATGATATGCTATGAAAATCATTTGCTAATGAAATGAGAAAAGAGCTTGAGTTGTCTATGTTTGGAGAGATCAAGTTCTTTCTTGGTCTGCAGATCATGCAACAAGATGAATATATTTTCATTACACAATCCAAGTACATCAAAGAAGTACTAAAAATATTCAAGATGGAAGAATCCAAACCAGTTGGAACACCAATGGAAACTGGATGCAAACTGACAAAGGAAGACAAGTCATTAGAGGTAAATTAGACTCTGTATAAATCTATGATTGAAAAAATCATGTATGTTGTACACACTAGACCAGATATTGATCATGTAGTAGGAATAGTTGCTAGATTTTATACTAATCCCAGGGAATCACATATGACTACCATGAAAAGAATCCTAAGATATCTAAAGAATATCGAGGAATATGGCTTATGGTACAAAAGAGAAGGAAAATTTGAACTTAAGGTCTTTACCGACGCCGATTGGGCTGGAAATATTGATGACTGGAAGAGCACAACTAGAGGAGAATTATTTATGGGTGACAGACTTGTCACATGGATAAGCAAGAAGCAAGGATGTATCTCTCAATCTACTGTAAAGGTAGAATATGTTGTTGCTGCTGCAAACTACTCAAATATTGCATGGATCAAACAGTTACTAGAAGGTATGCATATGAAAATTTTAGAACCAATAATTATCTATTGTGATAATACAAGTACAATAAACATTTCCAAAAATCCATTCATGCATGCTAAAACAAAGCATATTGCCATCAAATATCATTATTTGAGAGAACAAGTTCAGGAAAAGGAGGTGATACTAGAGTATGTGTAATCAAAGGAAAAATTGGTCGATATCTTCACCAATCCATTGCCCAAGGATGCATTTGAATACTTGAGAAAGAGACTAGGGGTCAGACCCTTGTCTACTGGTCAGTAAGCTGATTAGAATGCTACATCATCCTATATATTATCATAATATCATTCATGTTGATGCAAGAAGAAAGATGGACTATAAAAATACATCTATACATAACAAGGTATTTATCTACTCCAAGCACTAGAGTTATTACCGATGGATTGGGTACTCCAAGCACTAGAGTTATCTACTTCAAGGATTATATTATAGATAAAAAGGATCCATTTGGCATCACTATCAAAAAATTTGTTTGAAAAAGATGTTTGACATTAATGTCAAAGGGAGAGAAATATCTCATTATCATACTGATAAAGGGAGAGATTTTATCCATTATCATCTCAGGGAGAGATTATATCCATCACATATCCAAAGGGTAAGAAGTAGTCAAAAAGGGAGAGCAAATAGAAAGGGAGAGAAAACATCAAAATAAAAGAACAATCAAAGGGAGAGATTTTGACATAGAAGGACAACACATCACATCAAAGAAAGAAAGATTCTACATCTATCCAGTAAAGGGATTGAAGATAGAAGGAAAGCTACAAGAATCAAATCAAAGCTATTTGAGCTTACCGATAGCCAGACATTTGTAATAGTTACATTAAGAAAGCTTGATAAAACTATATATTTCATATTGTACTAGTAATAGTATAGTATGGTAATGTAGTATGTTGCCATCAATGCCAAAGGAAGAGATTGATGACATGTAACTATTTGAATGTTTGAAGATATTAAGTTGATGATTATGCAAGGCATTAAATCAGTTAATGTATTGTATTGTCATTGATGTCAACTTGATATAATTTGTATGGTCATGAAAATACTGCCAAAGAATTTAGAGAATCGATGAATCAAAGGCTATGCTAGCAGTAATGCATACAAGTCAAGTATTCACTAAGTGACTATATACACCGATGGAGTGTACACCAATGGTTAGAATAAAAGAGTAGAGTCATAGTGTTACCCGATGAGCTAATGCATAGAATTGCGGATGAGCAGAGTTACAGTGTTGATCGACGAGAAAAACACAGAGTAACCCGATGGAGAGACTTTTAGTGTTGCCTGACGGAGAAGACAAAGATGGAGATCCCGATGACAACTGAATTCACACTGATAGAACAGTCACTTATCACTAATGACTAACTAAAGTGTTGACCGATAGAACAAAGAGTTCAGAAATGACAAAATGCTTAGTTATCAAGTGTTATAATACAACTCAATGGATAATTATCATTGTTTTAATCATCCAGATAAAGCCAGAGATAAGTAATTGATTTAAAGCTGATTTTTCCAGTTGGCAAGAAGAACTCCTTGAAATAATCAGAAGTTTTCTTTAAATCTATTGGCGAGAATTGTGGAACACGCCAAGAATCAAGAAAGCCAAGAAAAGGGGAAATCATGTCTATATAGAGACAAACCCAATTCATTATGAATGGGGGATTAGGTGAAGAGAACAAGAGAAGAGGAAAGATGCTAAAGAAAATCTGAAGGAGAAGAAATTCTTCATTCAATCATGATCAACAAGTTGAGGAAAGAGCTAGATTTTGTAGACACCGATGAATAGTGAGACAAGCATCATAAAGAAGAACAGTGTGGAGAAAAGGTATAAGTGATTATATTGATTAGAGAGGTAATGGACTTACAATAAAATTGAAAATATGCAATTCAGTTGTATGTATGAACAAATCATTAGTGTTTTAGTTTAACCATTGAAGCATAAAGCCTCTTAACTGAGTAGAACTTAAAAGTCTTTTACAATTGAGATACATCCCAAGGAGTATCAAAAAGTTTGATCACAAAAGTAGCATTGGATATGCCTGATACCTATTGACAGAGCAAGAGAGTTTGATCAACAATGGTAGCATTAGATGCCAGATACTAGTTGACAAACTATTTCTAAATCCTCTAACAAGGTCACACCTAATAGTGTTTTTGTAACCTTTAACAGGGTTGGTTCTTAATAGGGCTCACTTCAGAAGAGTAAAAATTTGGGGTACCGGTCCCAGTGGTTTTTTCCCTTAATAGGGTTTCCATGTTAAAAATCCATGTGCTATGTGTGTATGATTCATTTCTTTACTAATCTTTATCTTACATAGTTAATTCTGGGTTGATCGGTATACTCTACATATTTACTGTGTTTCGGTAAATAGATGACTGATTATCGGTATTCATACAGAAGAGAGATTAACAAAATAATATGTCAATTAGAAATTTGATTAAATTATTTCAAGGCATACATCTTGTAGGACAGAAGATAACTTGAGACATAATTTGTGGTTATAAGTTTAAAGGGCTAATTTAAGGAGTAATTTTTGAGGCCACTAAATCACCCCCCCCTCTCAATTATTACTAACAGTAGCAACTCGTATGGGAGCCTAATAATTGTCATATGGGAACTAGTGTATTATCGTATGGGATCTCAATCAAAACAACTTGATCTATGGTATCTTTGAAAATTTTCTCACTAAGCTCATTACAACATCTTATCACAACAGTCATTAGTTCTTGACCACATGACCTGGCTTACCATCATCTTTCATCCTATTTTCTCACATGGTCTTTCTTGTCCTATGAATTTCCATCAATAATCTATCACAAATCAACTTAGTCATAAGTGTTGTTCAGCAGGTATTCAGACCTCAAAAACATGATACCTTGTACCCCATTCAATGAATATTATTATCATCTATTCTTAAGCTATTGACAAGCGATCATTCTGAAATACTTGACATTGATACATTATCCTAGTTATCTTGGACTTGTAACCACAGTTGTCTTCATGGTCCAAATGAGAAGTCAAAAATTTGATCTCAATTGTAAGGGAAAAGCTACCAATAATCTTCTCCCAGGACTATCTTCCTATCAAAAACCAAGAGAAAATCATGAAATCTCGCAAGCAAATACTTCAGTTCCACATTAGTCAATATCTATCACTGATCAATCAATTTTGGTTGCACAAAACACATTGACAATATCAGCTTACGATTGGGGGCCCCAACATGATGAACAGAGTCACCACACTAGTGCCTCTTCATCAATCAAAGAACCCACTAAACAAGAGATTAGAATAAGTCAACATGACAAACATTTTCAGAAAATGATGCACACTATTATGCAACTTGATAAGGACAAGTACTTTATGCATCTAGCATCTACGGGTCTCAAACTTCCACCTAAATTTGATGTGGAGGGACTCATACAACAAGAGGAGGTTTCCCCCATCAATATCCTCAACCAAAAAATGCAAGATATGAGATGAAAACTCAGGAAATTAAAGAAAGAAAAAGAGAAACCTTGTAGTGAGTGCTCGCTAGAATCTATATCTCCCTTCTCATTCACCAAAAATTTGCACATTCCACCATTCCCCCCTAAGGTTGAGATTTCTAAATATGAAAAATACAATGGGGAAGGTGACCCGCAAGATCACGTGAGAGAATTTTGTGCTCTTAGCATGGAATTTATGCATGAAAGAACATATTTAATGATGTGATTGTTACCAAAAAGCCTCAGTGTTAAAGCTTTGGAATGGTTTACAAAGCTCTCACCTGGTATCTAGACATTCGATGAACTTGTGCAAAAGTTTATCCAGCACTACTCCTACAATATCCTACATACGGTCACTATGTTGTGTTTGTGCAACACTAAACAACATGTCGATGAACCATTTGTTAAGTTTCTTCAAAGGTGGAGAAAAATGTTCACAATATATCCTAGACAAATACCTAAGTCCAAGGAAATTAACATTTTCATTAACAAATCAATTCTTGAAATGAATTAAATAACTCAGATGCAAAGGTACACCTCTTTTAGTGACTTGGTCGATATTTCCATCAGGATTGAGGAAGTCCTCATAAAGAAAGGTGAACTCACCTTGTGTAAAGACACCAAATCTTTTAGCAATGGTAATGGCAAGGAAAAAATTAAATACTAGAATAGGAACAAGAATGTGGTTAATGATGGTATAGTTGACTCATTTGAGTACAAACCCAAGGAACCATTATTTAACCTCTCTAGTAGTATCCAGGTTGCTAAGATTAATACAAATGTCACTAATTAAACCAAGAATACCCAAGAAGCTCAAAAGGACAAAGCCCCATGGATGCCAAGACCTAAGCACAATTTCACTCCTCTTGGAGAACCCCTTGCAGACGCATTGAAAACATTGGTTGCCCAAAAAATTATCCCAATACCTGACTCTAAGCCCTTGGAACTAGTGGTTAAGCCCAAGTGGTGGAATGATAACCACTATTGTGTAACCCATAAGAACAAAGGGCATTTGACTAATGATTGTATGAAATTGAGACATTTAATCCAAGATTTAATTGACAATGAGACTATCATGATCAGTGAGCACAACTCGAATGATGACCATAAAGCTTTCAAATAACCTCTGCCTTTCTATAAAAAAGGGGAAACATCAAAAAACCAAGAAGCTAAGGTGAAAAATACATATACAAACACCGACAATGTGATTCACATGTTGAACCCGCGGATCAATTTGTCAATGTTATCATTATCAAAGACCAAGACGTCGATTCTGCCAATGTTTTCACTTGTAATCAACCCAAGATGAATCTTAAAGGGGTCGCATCCTTATCTAAGAAAAGTGTTACACCAACTAAAACACCATAGACTTCTAAGAAAACCACTTTATCACTCCCAGCTACAAATTACAATCTGATCGATCAACTACAATGAACTCCTTCTTAGATTTCCATTCTAGAATTACTTAAGCTATCACCATCACACAAAGAGATTCTTGAGAACACTCTTTTAGAAACTAATGTTCCTAAGGACCTTGATCTCAATCAGTTTCAGACCTTAGTGAATAATCTAACTTCTCCCCACTACTTATCCTTCTTGGAGGAAGATGATAAAGCACTCAGTCATCCCCATAATCAATATTTACATATTAAAGTTCTAATTCTTAAGCATAGGGTCAAACACATTTTGATAGATGGAGGCACCGATTTGAATATTTGTATGCTTAAGCTTGTAATAGCATTGGGTTTCTCAGAACATGCTATTAATCCTAAAATAAAAATAACTATAAAAGCATATGACAAAGATGAAAGGTCGTCAAAAGAGTTAGTAGTGCTTCCTATCAGAGTGGAGCCAATTGAGCGAGATGTCACTTGCCAAGTACTAGATTTACCTCTGGCATATAAAATTTTACTAGGGAGACCATGGACTCACAACATGCAGGTAGTCCCCTCTACATACCATCAATGTGTGAAGATCCCACACAACAGGGTGGAAGTCTCTATTTTAGTTGATAATACCTACTCTTATAACACTTTAAAACAAGTAGATAGCATGGTTCCCCACAATAAGGAAGAATCCAATGGACAAATCTCTATAATTTCCCAAATAGTGCTCATGAAGAGCTTAGAATAAAAGTTAAAGATAAATAATAAAAGCATGGGAGCTATCAGCTGACTAGTCTCCCCAACTCCCCCAGATCTTACGGGATGCCATCCCCATCATTTCTACCTTATAGCAGTCAAAATCTAGAAATATGTGAAGGGACTAGTATGGTAAAATCTTGCATCTATATTTTAGAGTAAAATGAGGAAAATTTTGTTCTAGCATGGGTCTATAAAGACAAGGAGTAGGACCAAAGGATCAAACATGTCAAAATTTTCCCGAAGAAATATGGGATTGGTTATCAACTTGCATAGAAAATGGGCTACAAAGGGAAATGACCTTTGGGAAAAGGTAAAGGTTTGCTAGAACCCATACATTATGAATTTCATAGTCTTATAGACAAGATAGGGTTAGAATAGCACAAACAAGGATCCCACCCTTTTGTTAGCAATATCCCTACCAATCGTCACACAGAAATATCTGAGGATGAGAGTGAGAAAGAAGCAGAGTTTTTTCCATTGTCATTTGAAAGACTGCTTCACATTCAAGATCCTAGATACCAAGAGGAACCTTACATCTCGCGATCATTTAGGGATCATTACAGAACTCTCTTCAAACCAAATGAACTCACATCTCCACTATTACAAGCAGGAGGAACAAAAAATATGCCCAACAAGGTGGCTTAACTATAGATGAATTCAATCCAAAATAAAAGATTGAATCTGTAGATAGACATCTCAACTGAGGGCAACTTGTTTCTGTATCTCACATACTAGACCTCCCTAATTTCTTAGATGACCAAGTGCATGCTCTTGAGGAAGCTCCAATTCACCTCACCCAAATTAAGAAAAGTATGGAACATAACCTAGTACACCATAATGAGACTCATCAGGAGGAAGTAGGTAATAACCTTGATGAAAGTGAAGGTGTCTCTATAACACTATCCCAATATATGGGGGCATCTGACACAAGTCACATTCACTTTGACTATGGGACAACATAGGGAATGAATTACAAGAACAACATCCTAATTGGGGGTAGACTATAGCTCCTACTCATGTGTTAGACCTACCTTGCTCTGTTGAAACAAACTCTAATGAATATGAGTGGGATTCTTTCTCTGATGCCATAATGGATATTGAGATTGATTTCATCCATAAGAATGCTCCCCAATTCAAGCTAGGAGAAATTTTTAACACCACTCAAGCTTCTGAAGAAGAGTCTGACTCAAATTCTGAAGATGATGATAGACCCCCCTTCCTCCTAATATAAATTGGAACTTTGGAGATAGTAGTAGAAATACTCTTCCCTCAGAAACTCAAAACTCTAAGGAAGAATATGGAACAACTTGGAGCCTTGTGAATATTGGCATGACCCCTCATTCACACCTCCTGTCCACTTCAAGAATTGAAGTTGTACCACTAAGGACTTTTCTAGAATAGATGGCTACTCATGAAGAAAATCAGAATGCTAATGCTAGGTCAGCTAGGTCAAACTTGCACAATACTAACAATGACTCCAATAGTGATTCTAGGATGAGTTGTAGTCTAGGTAGTCCTTTGGAGAGTGTCATTGTAGATCTTCTCTTACCATTTGAGAACCTTGATCTTGATAATGCAGTGCTATCCTTGGAACCTATTGGATCTTTACCCCTTGTTCATCCTAAAATCATTGAATGGAACCTGACTGAACCTTTAAACCTGATTGACTCACCCAATGACTACACCTTGGTTTTCTACCTGAATTCCATTGAACCCCTTACCTCTTCCACTAGTGCAATGAGCATAAGTATGAAAAAATGGACATCAAATTTCTCAGCCTTAGAAAGAAAAATAAAAAGATAAAGAGGTATGACAATGAAAACAACTTTGTGGTAGTATCAGAACCCAAAATAGTAAAAACAAATGGTGTATCCAATGGTGAAACCCTCTCTGAGGTGCCAAAGGATGGGAAACTTGATCTCCTACCTAATCATTTCCAAGATTGATCTTTAGTATTGATAGAACCTACACAACCAGAAAATCTGGGAATAATAGAAGCACATTAATTGATATATCTAGCACAATCTCTATCTGAAGAAGAAAAATAGGAATTCACTCAATTTTTCATGAAGAAGAAGATCAAATTTCTTTGGTCCTATTCAGACATCCCACGGATAGACACATATTTAATCATGCATCACTTGTCAATTTTTCCAAGAGTCAAGTCGGTCAAACAAAAGCTTAGAAAAATGCATCCCCATGTGGCACTACTAGTCAAAGTTCAATTGGAGAAATTGCTGAAATTTGAATTCATCCATGCCATAGCATATGCTGATTAGATTTTGGAAAATGGATTGAAGATGGTCATTGAGTGGAAAATTACAAAATTACATATCTACGGTGACTCTCAGTTAGTGGTCAACCAAGTCAATGACCATTACCAAACCAAAGTTGAAAATCTCATTCCATATAAAAGGATGGTTGACGATATCAAAAATTACTTTGTGTTTATCACTTTTCAACAAGTACAAAGAGCATCAAATAGAGATGCTCACGCTATAGCTACTCTAGCCTCAATGTTACAATTAGAGGAACATCAATTTCACTATGAATTCCTAGTGGAAGAACTCTCCGTTCCTACATATGACTCTCCTAAATACCAAATTATGTGTTTGATCATGGGAATTGAACCCTCCAGATATAGCCAAATCTACTCTTACCTCTGTGACCAAACTATCCCTAATGACCTATCCAAAAATGAGAAAATAATCCTCATAAGGAATGTCTCATGTTACTTAATCATGGATAACGCAATGTATAGAAGAGGTCTTGAAAGTACTCTCCTTAGGTTTATAGAATGTGATGAGTCTGAGTATGCACTAAAGGAAGTCCACAAAGGTATCTATATGGGTCTCACTCAAATGGTCTTTCGTTAGCTAAGAAACTCCTGTAGGTAGGTTACTATTGGCCTTCCATGGAAAAATATGATATTCAAATTTCCAAAACATGCAAGAAATGCCAAACTCGTGGTAACCTGATTCATGCTCTCGCACGTGAGCTGTTAATGTTTATCACCCACTAGTTATTCCAGCCATGGGTCTTTGATCTAATAGGGAAAATATATCCTTCCTCATTCGGTGGACACAATTTCATTATCACTGCACAAAAATACTTTACAAAGTGGGTTGAAGGAGTTCCCCTCATTAAGGCAATTGGAAAACAAGTCTCTATGTTCATCCTAAACTATATCATCTGTAGATATGATATACCCTCCTCTATCATTACTGAAAATGGAGGAAAATTTAAAAATAAAGATATGGATGAATTGTGTGACAAATTCAAGATTATTCAACATTGTTCTTCTATTTACTAACCTCAAGGGAATGGACAGGTTGAGGTCTCTAATAAGATCATATTGAAGATTCTGCATAGAATAGTAAGTGAATTAGGGAAGGATTGGAATCTTCAACTCAATCCTACCTTATGGGCTTATAGAACTAGAATTCACACACCCACAGGGGCAAAACCATTTTCCTTGGTATATGGTATAGAAGTTGTACTTCCCATTTAAGTAGAGATACCCTCGCTCCGAGTTTCCTTGCATGGACTCATAACTGATGAAGATTATCATATATCTAGAATCTAGGAGCTTGAGTCACTTGATGAAAGAAGAACAGAAGTCTTTGACCACCTAAAGGTCTATCAAAAAAGAATGTCTAGAGGTTACAATAAGAAAGTGAGACATCAATAATTCTTGGTTGGAGACCTTGTACTCAAAGAGAATCCAAAGAATCAACAACATCAAGAGAAAAAGGGAAATTTTGAACCCAACTGGCTGGGTCCCTTTGTGATCCTTGCAAAATTTATATCTGGGGCCTATCAACTATCAACATCAGAAGAGGAAACTTTTATTAACCCCGTCAATGCACTCCACCTGAAGAAGTTCTAAAACTAGATATTATGAGCAGTACCTGTATAGAGAAAATGATCCTGAAAAAATACTAAAAATGAAAAAGAAAAAAAAAAAACATTTGGAAAAAGTCCTAAAAAATGATCATCATAGTGAAAACATGGAAAATAGGCACCTTGATGGATCAACCAAAAAAAATTAAAAAAAAAGTGAAAAATACAAAAAAAATCAAAAAAGTAAAAAAGAGCAAAAAAAAATTAAAAAGAGAAAAAATGTGCCTTGGTGAAAACTTGGAAACAGGTGCCTCGATAGCAAAAATAGAAATAATCCAAGTACTAAAAACCTGGCAATAGGTGCCACTTGTAATTAGCGCTCCATCTATCAATGCGTCACTTGAGTATTCTAACCTTGTGCAAGTAGTAAAGATTGGCATCTTCAGTTTGGAACTGATCAACCTCTTGTGTCTTAGGGTCGTCTCTTGTTTCTCAAGCTAGCATGCCTTGTCGATTGTCCTACCCGTCACTGTTAGCTACCTGGCTCTTTTTAGGCACCATACAATTTTCCACTGACATCGCTGGTGTTTTTCAACACCTTAATCAACCATTGTTTCTTAACACTACCTATTTAGATACATCTATGTTTTTCAACACACTTCGGAAAAAATGCTCAAAAAATTGGCTCATCACAAGCACAACAGTGTTTCTCAACACTCACACAGACACCTTGCATAGACTGAATGTTTGCTGAAATATTTTTTGGAATTTTTGTATGTTATCAATAAATTTTATGCTATTTTATTTTATTTATGCCTATTGGTTTGGTCCCAATGATTCTTAGCGTAAAGTGAGTAGGGTGTATGTGGTAAGATCTTCCATATTCAAGTGGATAAGCCTCACATCCCTCGATCCTACTTCCTTACACACTAAGGTGAGGGCAGAACTATCTCCTTGCTTGTTAATATTCATGTTTACATAAGGACTCACTCATGGTTATCTTGGCTCCAAATGTCTTGGTACTGGTGTATCCTTGTGATATCAACTAGAGAAAATGTTCAGGTTATCCTAGTTCTTATACCTAGATGCTTATGTTGTTTCCCATACTTTATATGATGATGGTCATACTCATATTATTATCGTCACAGTGGCACTAGTAAGGGTTGGATTGACTCTGATGTCCCAACCACCCGATGATGAAACTAAGGACTACCAAAATTAGTGATTTGACTACTCATGTCATAGGGTGCACTTCATTCCTATGCTTGAATTCTAGCATTATAACAAAGCACACTCTTTCATATTATCAAGTGGGGAGCTATCCCTTCGATCATTGAATCCTATGCTAAAGTGATCAACTGCATTTTATCTCCTTAAGGTTATCTATCTACAAAAAAAATGGTCAATAGAAACAAGAGCACAATCATAGTGAATAAAACATCAGGATATAATCACATTGCATATGGAACTAATATTCTACTACACATAATGTTATGCACCACAAACTACTCAAAAGCAATGAGACATAATGAAAATATGCTCAGAAATCAAACAATGCCAAGTGAAAACATATGATAATAAATAGAGCACAAGGAGGATCATATATATATCTCAATAATCTCATCATACATAGGAGGTGCTCCAACAAATCTTGAGAAAAAATGTGCATCCTCGATGCAGATGAATTATATACAACTCACATGGATCTCAAAAATCAGAAAAGGAGAAGACAAGAAGGGGATAATCAACTCTCACTTCCTCCTTATCACCATCTCGAGGGGAGGAAGAGGATCATCTAATCTTGGTGGAGGGCATTCTCCCTTAGATCATGCTAGAAACTATGAATATGGTAGCACCTGTTGTACTATAGGAACTACAATGCTATATGCCGCCACATAGTAGGCTTCCCTACTAGTTTGATGATTAACCTCTCTCTGAAGAGAAGTGTGCTCAGTAGTGAACCCCTGAGTCAATGCCTGGGTCCTCTCATCTCTCTTGGCAATGGTGTAGTCTCACTTTATGATCTACGCATGCACGACCACTAGTTGTGTCTGTGAGGCTCTGGCCCATCCTCTAATTGTATGGATTGTATCTTGCAGAGTTTGATCTCTTTGTACTCCCTCCTCCTCGGGCTATGAAGATCTCCACTGACAAACTTGTCAAACCACCTCATCAAGACCAAGATCCTACTGCATGTCCCTCATGTCCTCATCAACAACTTGTGTGGCGGGTATCTCAACACCAACTAAACTGAGGGTACCTCCCTCTCCATGCTCTCACTACTAGCCAACTCTAGGTACTCTACTAGAACTAGCACCTGAGGTACCACCTTCTTTGGAAGTAGTTGAACCCATCTATGGTCCTAAAACCCTTTGTCCACCTTCCCTTTGAGGTACATCTACCTCATCAATCTGAGGTGTTCTCTCTATTGGATCTATGAACCTAGGGAAGGGATGTCGTGCAAAATGATCATTGTCAGGGTGTAATACTTGCATCTATGATCTCCTCCAGGTAATCTTAGGATGGCTTGTGTAACCCTATCAGCTCCTATACATAGAGAGTGGGAGATAGCCTTGGAGACCACCCTCGGTGCTCCTCATTAATGAAACAAGCATAAATAGTGCACTCTTGTGGTATACTCTGCGGACGACCATATTGTCACAATACTCATCTAACCATGAAATGCTCAATGACAGATGAATTCCTCCCAAGAAAAGGATGAGAAACAAAGAAATATCTCTACTAACCCCTCCAATCAGTCTAGGTCTCTATCTATATGTAGAGCTTCCAAATGACCCAACTGAGATCATCTAACTGACATCTCCAGTAGTCAGTCTTCCCTAGGTGGGTTTGTGCCAGAAAAACTATGTACCTATACATGTAGGGCTATCCAATCTGTTATGGATCCTCGGTCATTGGCCTGCAAATTGGGAAATGCTCCCAAGTCCATACCTGCAATATCAATACTCCTACAGCCATACCATGGCTTCCCCTATATGTGACCTCATGCATCTCATGATACATATGCACAGGGATGCACTAGTCCCAACCTAATTTCTCAGGCCGAGTCATTAGTCTCTCCAGAACCTTGCCCCATCCACAAAGGAACCCCTGCTAGCTCCTATCTGTCATCAAGAAGCAACCTATGAATCCTTCTATAACGCACGCTAGAGGATGGTTATTCCCATACTAACCCAACATGTCATCCTAGGATATGGCTTGATCAAGGATGGTGTGGTCATGAAATACCTACATAATTGCATGCACACCCAACTAAGGTGTTGCATCATACACAACCCACTCTCATGTGAACAAAATCTGAAGAATCCTGTAGACATCCTCAGGAGTGATCATCTCCCCAGTGGGAAGGTAAAAATTATTATGCTCACTATGGAATCTCTCCACCAACATTTTTAGCAACCTATGGTTCACTTTAATTTCATGCATTTGAGTCAACCATCCGAAGCCATAGTCTCTCAAACGACCTCTCATATCATCAGATAAGTTCCTTAGCAACCGCATGGTGGAAGGATATGTCAATCGAAACTGAATATCTAGAAACTGCATCTGCAAGTAGACAAGATAGTGGAAATACATCAGTAATAAAGTAAAGGCAAGCTACATTCAGCATGCAAAAATCAGACAAGATGGAAAACATGCTAAGAAATCAAGAAAATATGCAATCAACAAGAGAATTCCTCAAAAAAGTACCACTGTCTTCCAAATGAAAAAGTACAACAAAGGGTCACTGGCATCAAGGTTCGTATGAGTCAATATTGTATACCATGTGACAATCTAGGCTAAAAAAACAAATCCAATGGGGTCATACGATAGAGTGGGTTGGTATGAAGGTGAGAACGCAACAGGTGGGTGCTCCTCATGTGATAAATCAAATGGACTAAAATGACAAACTAAATTTTCCTAATTTATCATATGAGCCCTCTCACCAACTCGTACAATGAACCAGGACCCTATGACCTAAAATGTGGAAAATGTGCAAAAATCTATGAAAAATTCAATGCACAGGTAAATTTTCTTAGTTACTTACTAGAGGTGGGTAGTCTTGCATCCGTTCGTACCTCTGCATGTCCTTAAATCAATGATCTGCTATTGGCACCATCATTTTCGCTCAGAAAAGATTCTGGAATTTCAAACTTGGATGATGAAAATGATTTGAAAATGACTCCTCCAGACCTTATATAGGTTTTGACCTAATTTTTAAAAGTTCTTTGATGAACACAAAAATTGCACCCTTGGCTAATTGGATAGCTTTGAATCCTTTTTTGGGACCAAAATTAAAATCTGACGGAAATTTGCTAGTGCAAAATGCAGATTAACTTGTTTTCCCAAAATGCAGTTGATCACTGATGCTTTCCTCACAAGATTCCACTTTGAGATTAATCCTAATTGATTCTATCATGCACTTCCCTCTTCAATTCTAAAAATTCAACCTTAGTCAACTCTTGGTCAAAATCGGTCAACTAGACCTAAAAACAAGCTCGTACCTCATTTCCTCAATGCTTTTTCAATCTATCAGGCTTGTGGCTATCCCCTCCCGAGGGGGCAGTACCATTATATCAAAAATTTGATTCACATCAACAAGTTCAATCTCTAGGGGCATCAGGCCCTGACCTAAATCAAGATCAATCAAGTGATTTTTCATCACTACGCATCAAGTAATCTGAATCTCTAGGGGCATATCAGGTTCATCACATCATATCAATATGATAGCCTCTCTCAATCAGGTAATTGGCTTCATCAGGTGCCATATCAAGTCAATTATCCTAATCAATCAATCAAATGGAATCAGTCTCATCACACCATATCAAGTTGATTCGTCATCCAAACTAATCCAAAATAGAGAAATATTCTTGGAGGATGGACATTTAGTTTCATCACTTCACATCAAGCTGAGTGCTCAAAATCTTCTATCAGTATTCACACAATCACACCTAGAGCTAATATTTTTCAAGTCTCTCTATCAGTCTTCGCTCAGTCAATCTCAAAGCTGATATTTATGGATCTTCTATCAGTCTTTTCTCAATCAAGCCCGAAGCTGATATTTTTTAGGCCTCTCTATCAGTCTTCTCTCAATCAAGCCCAAAGCTGATATTTCTGGATCTCTCTATCAATCTTTGCTCAATCAAGTCTAGACCTGGTATCTTCAAAACTCATTCAACCTTCATTCAATCAAGTTCAAAAATCAGTTTTGATCAGTGGGATAGTTTCATCACTTCATATCAAGCTATTTCATGATCCAATCAAACATCAAATTCTCTTTGAATCAAAGCATTGCTCGCACATCAATTCAAAGAGGGGCAAATGTAATCACCTAAAATTGGTCAAGCAAACCTATAGCCCCTATTTTTGATTAATTGGTCTTAATAAATTCTAAATCAAAGACATTCATAAGCTAGACCCTAAACCCTAATTATGATAGCATTTAATCAAACTTGCTTACATAATTTTAATCCTAACTTGTTGAATCAAATCATCAATCATCAAGCCTAAAATACTTAAATTTCATAAAACATTGGGATATATCAAAAATTCCTAAAGTCCCTTTTAAATCAAAAGAACCCATTTACACATGCGTGAGCACATTGAAAATCAAATAAAACAAGTAAAAGGGAAAATACCAATTTTTTCATATTCTTCACAAGGTTGACCAACCAAATCACTTGGATCAAGCTCACATAGATTGAGAAAATTGGCATCTCCATCATTGCTCATTTCCTTGTGCCTCTTAATCTCAACCGTTCACCTCTTGTAATTTCCTATAAAGGGATACCTCCCCTTTCTTATGGCTAGACATAATAAACATGCTAGATATATGCAATTGGGAGAGTATTGTTATAATGCTATTTTCATTCTAGGGTTTTATTGTGCACGCTTGGTTCTTGCTCTCATAGTAGTTTCTTTTTTGTAGTTTTCACTACTTAGTTTAATGGAATCTTAGCTTCCTTTCATACAATAATCGTGTGTGTATTATTTTGTGTACCTATTGTTTGAAACACAACACTTCAATAAGTCTTTATATTAGTAAAATAATATGAAAAGTAAGAGTTAGCAAGCATATCAATCACTAAAATTGACCTATTTCTTCCTATCTAAGAAGAGTTTGAAGAATGCTATAATTGCCCTCAGATTATACATTAATCAGTGACATATACATGCTTAGAATGCAAGATTAGAATGATTTAATCTAAAATTCTCAAGAAATGTTCATATTAAAGCTCCAAATGAAACATTATAACAATTCCTAAGAAACATGAGCTAAAATGCATTAAGATCTATGAAAATAAGAGCAGCATAAGTTTGCTTTCAACACTAAAAAATTAGGGGCCAATTGAGCTTAAAATTCATTCCATTTATAGAAGAATTTGGTGAATGAGAGGTTAGGATTGAAAGTGGAAGAGAGGTGGAGATTGAATCTTTGGTGATCCATGTGAGGTGATCCAAGTGATTTAACTCTTATTGACTAGGGAATTGACTTTCTCTTTTACAAATATGGAGTTGTAATTAGGATTTATTTAATTCCTTTTTATTAATTACGTTAGCCATGTATTTGATTTGATTTTGATTTAATTGAATTAATTTGATTTAATTGGCTAAGGCAATTAATGTAATTTAGTGATTAAATCACTTAGGAGATTAATTTGATTAAATGAATTATGCCAATAAATTGCATAATTGTCTTGACATAATTAGAGGTATGATCACACTTAGGGAAAATAGGGTCTATGGTTAGAGCAGACCAAATTAGGGTGGTTACATTTTCCCCTGTTTGAATTTATGTGCAAGCAACGCATTGATTCAAATATAGTTTTGATGTTGACTTCAAAAAAGTTTGAGAATTTTGCACTTGATTGAACGAAATGTCTGTTGAGATCAGTCTTGCACTTGATTGAACTAAGACTGATAGAATGGACTTTGAACTTGATTAAACAAAGGTCAATAAGTAAAGATTTTAAAGATACCAATCCTGAACTTGGTTGTCGTATGAGAATTGATAATATTGACTCCGAACTTGATTAAATTAAGGTCAGTACAAAAGCTACTAGGAGCTTAATAAGAATCTGAGAAAATGCAAACATAAGATATCCAACTTGTGAGAACTGAAGCCTTTCATCCAACAGTCCCAAATTAGTCAAGGGAAATTTTCATGCCCTTAGTCTTTTGATGATGAAGTCATTTTAATTCTTTTCAAGCAAGAATTTGATTGATTTAAGTGTGATCATGCCCCCTCGGGAATGAAATCGAAGGAAAAAGATTGAAATCCCTCTGTAAAATGATATATCACTTGAACTGATTGATTGAATCGAGAAAGAATCAACTAGAAGAAGTGGACAAACGAAGGTGTGTTAAGAGAAAACACATTTTTACCAAGTTAACCACGTTGAAATGTGAATTTTGAGTGTGATAAAATGATGTCGGACCAAGATTTTGATCAATAATGTGCAATTTGATGATATAGAACCTGGAAAATTGATTGTGTAAAGCCTACGAATCATTTTCGGAACATACGGAGCCATCTACATTTTTGGTGACTATCATAAAAATTTTACTATGTTGTGTAAAACATTGTTTGACCTTTGATTTCATTCCTGATAGATCAGAAAGGAATAAAATTGAATTTTAGTAGTCTGGGAAGAATTTTGGAGCTCCTAAATAGCTCAGAAGGTCAAATATATATCCCAAAATTCACTTTTTACCCATTCATTTTCACTTTTATTCTTGGTAATTTGAGAGCTTTGCAGAGAAGATGGTGGTCCCCATGGAGAAGCATCGATTCAAGTTCACCCAACAACATCAGCGTCCAGCCGACTACCCACCACCAGTAAGTACCTCAAAAACTACCTATCCATATTTTCATTTTTCATTTTTATGCATTTTTGAAGTAGTTATAGCCATTTGAATTTTGCATCACATCCTGAATTTGGGATCGCGTCCGGTTAATCCCGCGTCGCATCCTATTTTGACCACAATTCTCATGTCGCATCCCATAGTTTTGGGATCATTTCCTATTTTTGAATTTGTAATCACATTTGGTAGATGTAGATAGGGATTTGAATTATTTTTCATCCTGGTAAAATAGGCTCACACCCCGCATTCTGCGTCGTATCTTGTAAAAATAGGATCGCTTCCCGGATGCCCCATCGCATCTTGAAAATCATGGATCGTATCCCATAAAAAGGATGGCACCCCTTATAACCAAAGTCGTTTTTGGTTTTAGATTCAGTTTTCCTCCTATTTTGACTATTTTTCTCCTTCTGATGATCAAAACACTTAGCTGATAACTTTTATGCATAGTTGCCTTAGTTAGAATGCTGACTTGATCTTGTAATTTTTGTTTGTGAACAGGTTCCTTTTGAGGTAGTTTCTTTCTGAGGACTATACCTAGGTCGTGTCCTTGTATTATCCTGATCTTTGATAGGGGATGAGGTAGAGATAGTTTCTCGAGTAGGATTACTTGCACTGAGATATTTACCCGATATTAGGGTAAATCAGGGGTTGTTGACTGCGCTTGCTGAGAGATGGCATTGAGAGCACAACACCTTTCAACTCCTAACTAAGGAGATGAAGGTCACACCTAAGGATGTGTGGTGCATTCTACAAGTTCCAGTGATGGGCCAAGAGGTTTAGTTTGATACTATTTCTATTATAGCTATTGCCACGGCTCGACGATTCTTTGCGGATGATTCTATAGCTCGTTGGTACCTTACCTAGGATTACATGTGCGATCATTACAATCATCTTCCTTTTTACTTAGATAGATTGATTGGAGTCATTATTATGACTGACAGAGGACAACATGGTTTCATGTGTGGTTGGGTTGATATGTTAGAGAAGATGGTAGTATCTTCGTGCAGATTTGCATGGGGTAGCTACATTTTGGCCCATATTTATCAAGAACTTCACGAGATTGTTTATCAGTACTCTCACAGCATGACTGTAGGGATTCTTGTATTATAGATTTGGGCCTGGGACCATATCCTTGTGACATGGCTGATAGTAGGTAGGCAACACTTGGATCAATAGCCTTATGTGTACATGTACTCTAGATGGATTTAGTAGCCCTATTTGGGCAAGGTAGAGTATTGGTGTTGTTTATTTGATGACATGAGTGTAGTTATATGGTGACCATACCTTAATTATGAGGAGTGGGCCTCAGACAGGTGGCAAATTTTGTACTTGTTTTAGAGAAGGTACTTTACTAGATGTAACAAGTACATTGTAGAGCGCGTCTTGGTTACTTGAGTGTTGAGACAGTATGGCCATTTGCAGGGCAGATGTCAGGACCTATCAGTTTACGCCTAAATCCATGATGAGGAGCCACTTTGGGGTGCCTGGTTGGTTTATCAGACTGCATAGTGTGAGATTAGTGAGATGGTTGTATTTGGTTGGAACATATTCCCTAAGGTTAAAGATGTAGGTTGTTTTGATGGGTACCTTTCCCATATGATACAGTATCCATTTCCATTGTTCACAGCTCTGGATGAGGTAGTTCCTCAGATAGAGGACCCATTCGACTATGACCCAGCTGATGATTGACATGTCAGAGGTAGAGGGGGAGCACAGTGAGAGAGAAGAGATGGAGGGAGGGATGGTAGGCACCCTCCTTCGGATAGAGGCAAGGGTCTGGATGATTAGGATGATGGTGGAGATGAGAGGGGAGGTGGTGTATTGGGTGGGAGTGAAGAGAGCACTAGTGGTAGATGGACTTGCCTTAGGTTCATGGCTCCATAGAGAGATCCAGGTCCATTGTTGACTAGAGAGCATTAGAGACACCAGGAGAGACCCAGTGGACATGATATAGGTAGAGGCTCTAGTAGAGATGGTGATGCATTTTCATAGTGTGAGGATCTCAAATAGAGGATCACTACTTTAGAGGCATTGTTGGTAGACAGGGATGTACAGCTTGAGCAATTGAAAGACAAGAGAGACACACAACTTGAGCAGTTGAGAGAAGAGAGGGATATACAGGCCTGTACTACTACACACCAAGGATAGTGTACTACTTATTACTTTGGTTTATATCATGTTGCAGTTCTAGAGGGACAGAGAGCTCTGTCTTACTCTCATATTGCATAGTATTCTAAGGGGGCGATGCCTCCACCAATGCATTTTGTACCACCTCCTCCTCCTCCTCCAGATCAGGGAGAGGGTGGAAATTAGACATGATTTTATATTTGTGACATTTTGAGACATTTTTATATCTTGATCCTTCTGAGATCATTCATTATAATGTATATTGTGATACATGTATATCTGTTCCACATTGATATTCTGATACTATTCTTTAGATAGTTCCACATTTTTTATCTATGCCATATTTGATATATCTGAGCCAGTTGTTCCTGAGCTTGATATGTTCATGGGTTCTCTTTCTTTTATAGATGTTTAGATTTATGCACTTGTTATTATAATCTTGGTATCTTGATGAATTAGAATAGATTTATGTGATGACATCATTTATGCTCTTTGATTTATTACTGATATGTAAATGTGTTTCAAATGATACTAAGTGAATATGCAAATGTATGTTTTTGAGATTTTCTTTATGAAAGTATATGTATGGATGCACTTAGGATGTAGAAATAAATGCAAACCTTGAATGCTTTGTTTTTTTATTTTCTCTTTCTCATTTATGAATGTAGAATGTATGTCATGGATATGCAACGACATTAATATCAATAATATAGATTATGTAATTAACTTGGATTTCAGATGAATCAGGAAATCATTTTTAAGCTCAAGTCTTTATGTTGTTCTTTTAAAATGAATCATGCAAGCTCTAAATTCATCTACATGTGGACTCTTAGGACTATCGCTAATTTGTATACATTGCAGCATTGTTATCATCATTGGGCATTTTTGTAATGAACATCACCTGATAGTACAACTGTCCTTAATACCCACTAGTATCATGAAAGTATGAATACTATGTGTATTGGATACAATGTCAAAAATGAACTTAAGCATTAAGGCATAGAAGCTAGGACAACAAGTTAGTTATCTCCTTTAACTATTAAGAATCAGGTTCTATTCAAGTGTAATGTAAGGTATGTGACCCACAATGACCTTGAAAATTCATATCCTTGGGTACATATTGTGTCGTACACTGTACTGAGAATCTGATTTAGAAAATAGACAAGAAAATTTGTTCAACCTCACCATAGTTTACACATAACAAGGATCAAGATATATGCGGCTATCCACTCATGTTGGTAGCCCTTACCATAAACATCCAAGTTACGTGAATTTTATAGGATCATTGAAAAAATCACTAGATGCAGAAAACCAAGAAATCGTTATGCCCCTTGTCCTTGTGACTCTTTGTCTTTGAATAGATGTCATGGAGTAACTCAGAAGACATAACAATCACCAATTGATAATCAATCAAATAAAATTTATAACCACTTAGATGCCCCTAGTGTGAAACATCATGGGAACACAAAAGAGTCATAATCAAACCATGATCAATCTATGTGTTTAAGTAGTATTTAGAAATACTGTGGATTCATTCTTCAAGCACAATAGAGATTCATCAATCAGTATTTGGCATTAAGAAATATGTTTTTCATGTCTAGGTGTATGAGATTAATTTTGTCATCAATTCGCAATCCAATGTAGTGTTTAGGAACACTGGTTGATTAAAGTATTGAGAAACACTAGGTTCTTTTAAAGTGTTGAGAAACACTAGTATGATGTATGTGACAGGTAAGTGGTGTTGAAGAAACACCTTTGTTTTTATAACAATGTTTTCATGCAAGTATTGAGAAATATTGTTTTGAGAGGAAAACCATTCTAGAGAGGAACCTAGGACAACCTAGCAGATGCAAACTAAACATGCTAGCAAAGATTCCCCCAGTGCAAGATGACTATCCCTAAGACACAAATGCAGACAAATCTCAGGAAAGGATAGGACTTTTGTAAGGAATCAAAGTCAACCAATAGCACATGTGTGATCATGAAGGATTAGCATCATCAATGCATTGATATATAGAGCACAAAGTATGAGTGACGCATGTTTTCTAGGTTTTCACCAATCGGCAAAGCTTTTTATTTTTGCTACCAAGATGCCTATTTGCCAAGTTTTCACCAAGGCACTTTTATCTTTTTCAATTTTTTTTTTTCTCTTTTTTATTTTATTAGTAGTATCAAGGCACATTTTTTCCAGGTTTTCACCAAGGATACCCTTTTTTTAAGACATTTTCCACTATTTTTGGATTTCTTTAGGATTAGTTTTCTAATTTTTTTGGTATTTTTTGAGAATTTTTACTGCACAGGCTTTGTTAGCCAGATGTCAAGTGTAGAACCACTTCAAATGTAGATTATTAATGGGATTAGGAAGAACATCTCCCTCAGGTGTAGCTAACTGATACGCTCTAGTCCCAAAAGTTGTAGTAATGACATAAGTCCCCAGCCTCTTGGGTTCAAACTTTCTTTTTTGTTCTCTGTTTGGTTGGTTCTTAGGATTCTCGTTTAGAACAAGATCCCCCACTTAGAATTGTCATGGTTTGACCTTTTTATTGTACCCTTTTGACATGTGTTTTTGGTACACTTTCAAATGATCAAACGCTTGTTGTCTGCGCTCATCAAGGAGTTCTAGTGCATTCACCCTATCAATGCAGTATTGTTCATCAGTAACGAGACCTTGGAGAGATACCCACAAAGATGGAATTTCTACCTCAATAGGTAACACTACTTTTGTGTCATAGACTAGAGAAAATGGTGTGGCTCTAGTTGGTGTTCTGATACTTGTTTTGTAGGCCCAAAGTGCTGGATTTAGTTGCAAATGTCAGTCTTTGCCAGACTTACTCACAGTTCTATGTAAGATTTTAAGAATGTTCTTGTTTGATGTCTCGGCTTGTCCATTACCTTGGGGATAATAGATAAAAGTACAATGCTGAGTGATTTGAAACTGTGTGCAAAGGTCTTAGATGTCTTGGTTTCTAAATTGACCCCCATTATCTATTGCAATAGAAGAGGGTATCCCATACCTACAAATAATGTAGTTCAAGATAAACATAGTCACATGTTTGCCAGTGGCTTTGATCAGTGGCACGACTTTGACCCACTTAGTGAAATACTCAGTGGTCGTAATGATGTACTTGTGTCCACTTCATGAATTAGGATATATTTGTCTAACCAAATCAAAGGCCCATTGCTGAAATGGCCAAAGTGTTATAAATGGTATGAGTTCTCTAGAAGGAGCATGGATGAGATTTCCATTTGTTTGGAATTTGTGACATGTTCTGAAAATAGAACAGCATCTTTTTCCATTGTGGGCTGGTAATAGCCAACTCTTAGTATATTTTTAGCTAGTGAAAATCCATTTGAGTGTGATCCACATACACCTTCATGGACCTCTTGTAATGCATGGTCCAACTCTTCTTGTTCTAAACACCTAAGAAGTGTACCGTTAAGACCTCATCTATATAAGTTATTAGTAATGAGGACATAACGTGGTGTTGTCCTAATTAGGGCTCATTTTCATTCCTTGATAGGCCATTGGGTAGAGTTTGGTCCATAAGATAGGTAATGAGTTTGGTGTATCGGGATTGGTCTTGGGAATTTAAAGCACAAATTACTTGGTACTTAGGAGTATCAAAAGCTGGATAGGATAATTCCTCCACCAAGAAGTCAGCGGAATTGATGTTCTTCTAGTTGTAACATGGATGCTAGTGTAGCCATAGCATCTAGAGCTTTGTTTTCTATCCTTGGTATTTGCTGGAATGTGACGAAGACAAAGTACTTTTTCAAGTCTTCAACTAGTTATTTATAAGGCATCAGCTTCTCATCTTTAGTCTGATAGTCTCCATTTACTTGGTTAATAATAAGCTGGGAGTCACCATACACATGTAACTCTATGATCTTCCATTCCACGGTGGGCACCATAATTGTGTGTGTTATTTTGTGTACCTATTGTCTACAACACAACACTTCAATAAGTCATTATATTAGTAAAATAACATGAAAAGTAAGAGTTAGCAAGCATATCAATCACTAAAATTGACCTATTGCTTCCTATCTAAGAAGAGTGTGAAGAATGCTATAATTTCCCTCAGATTATGCATTAATCAGTGACATATGCATGCTTAGAATGGAATATTTGAATGATTTAATCTAAAATTCTCAAGAAATGTTCATTTTAAAGCTCCAAATGAAAGATTATAACAATTCCTAAGAAATGTGAGCTAAAATGCATTAAGATCTATGAAAATAAGAGCAGCATAAGTTTGCTTTCAACAACAAAGAATTAGGGGCCAATTGAGCTTAAAATTATTTCCATTTATAGAAGAATTTGGTGAATGAGAGGTTAGGATTGAAAGTGGAAGAGAGGTGGAGATTGAATCTTTGGTGATCCTTGTGAGGTGATCCAAGTGATTTAACTCTTATTGGCTAGGGAATTGACTTTCCCTTTTGCAAATATGGAGTTGTAATTAGGATTTATTTAATTCCTTTTTATTAATTAAATTAGCCATGTATTTGATTTGATTTTGATTTAATTGGCTAAGGAAATTAATGTAATTTAGTGATTAAATCACTTAGGAGAGTAAATTTGATTTAAACAAATTATGCCAATAAATTGCAGAATTGTCTTAACATTATTATGGGTATGATCACACTTAGGGAAAATAGGGACTATGGTCAAAGCAGACTAAATTAGGGTGGTTACAAATGGTAGATGCATTTCTCATTCCATTGATATTTTACACTTGCATTATAGTTTAATTCTTCATGGTTACCATGCATTTAGTTTGATGGTTCATGCATTTCATTTTCAAATCTTTTGAGAGTAGAGTATGCAAGTACATGCATCTTGCTCATTCTTGCATTTGAATCTTCCATATTGAGGTAGTCAAGTCACTGATTTTCTACGTCTAATCTGATGGGCATTTATGAGAATCACACTCGCTTCAACTAGGAAGAAATAATATAATTTCAAGGGTGTTTATGCAATATTTTGATACTAACCCCTTTTGATGTAATGGTTTATTGAAGTGTTTGGTTTCAAATTTGATCACACATTTTACCACACACACACAACATTGACCACACCGGTCGATATATCCAAATTGAAACCTAAGGAATTGATAAAATTTTCAAAACAATTGAAGAAAAAGGTTGTAAGAGACAATTTCAGATCAAAGAAGAAGAAGACAAGAGTCTTAAGGCAAGCAAGGGACATTCTATCTGAGTTAGTACCTGAGGTAGAATGTGATGAAGATTATTCTTCTTATAATCATATGGATACTCTTATCAAGACAATTCTAAATCAAGGCCCAGATTTGCATAGTGCAGTTGTAAAGATTGCAGAGGAGAACTCAGAGAAGAAGATGATAGGTAAGCTAATGGATAAGATTAATGCAGATAGGATCAAATTGTTAGATTTGATAAAGGAAGATAAGTCTACATTGATTAAGGCAGGTCAATTATTTATCAAAGTATCTAGGTATTCTAGTTTTGTTCAAGATTTGGAACAAAGAAGAATAAAAGCTCAGAAAGAGTTAGAGAACCTAAGCGGTCAACTTGATCCTATGAAAATCTCAGTCACTACTTACAATAGTCATGTCAAGAAAATTTCACACAAGGTTAATAATTTTCACAATGAGCAAGAGAACAGAATTCCTACAGTACTGGAACTTCAATCATCCTTATCCCGTATAGTAGAGGTCATGTAACTAAATGTGAAGAAGGAAGAAGACATACTTTCCTTACCAAAAATGAGCACTCTAGATAGCATGGAATAGCTTGCTTCTATTCTGATTGAGAAAATAATTTCTTTGGGATACTTGCAAAAGGCATGGGAAACATCCTTGAATTCAACAAAGATAAACTTCAAGGTGATCTTTGACAAGATGTAAGTAAGATTTGTTTAAGTGTACATATATTTTAGTTTAAGTAAGATTTGGCATTGCTGTAAAAGGGGGAGTGTATGTATAGGAAGTATTGGGAGCATTAGTCTATGGTATATACCAATAGGGATTCATAAGATAGGGAGTCATAAGTTGGTATAAGTATTGAGATTATGATTGCATGACTCTAAGTAGTTAGCATGTATTTTCCATCAATGCCAAAGGGGGAGATTGTTGGTATTATGATGGATTTTGAGGTGAAATCATAAAGAGTCCATTTCCTTCTTGTGTTACTGGTAATTATTATAATTAGTAGAATCATGATTGTTGATATAGTTAAAATGGTATGTTATATTCTTTAAAAAAAAAAAGTTGTGTTTTTTTTTTGTATGTAAATTTTGGGCGTTACATTTGGTATCAGAGCATAAGTTGCAACATTGGGATCTCTGGGTAATCTTGTTGCTTATGTTGTTATTGTGAGATGTGAACTAATGGTTAGTGGTTACTAGATGTACTTGGTGTATATTTTTTTTTTTTATGATCGTAGGCAATTAGGTTGGAATAACATGTTTGAAGATATAATATTTACTATGTTCAAAACATTTCTATTGCATTTGGATTTAAGTGAATTATTCCACTAGAAGAGGATGATGCTTGTGTAATTTAAATGCACTTGATTATGTGAAAATATGATGCTATGGTTTACTTCCTTGTAAATGTGATAAAACCAGTACTAGTGCTTATGTTTGGTGTTGTCCAAAACCAGTAAAAAAAATTTGTGTGCCCATGCAATGGTGTAACCACACACCTATCCATGGGATTTATGTTTGTGAATAGGTATTGGGAGAACCATACCTCGCATGTGTTGCTTGCTTATTTTTTACCCTACTGAGTGCCAACCCATGGATGTTGGTAAGTTAGTATGTGGAGGGGTAGTAGTACCACCTTTTTCCTGGGTAGTTATGTGGCGTACATATAATGGCGGTGCGAAGTGACCTTAGCTTCCACTACTCGAGGGAAAAGTGTAATTAGTGCTTCCCCTTATGATGAACCGGTACATAGGGCTCATAAGTGGTTATCCTAATCCCCACAGTTCTTGAGCACAACACCAGTACTTGAAAAGAGCCTCTATGAGAAAATATATAATTTATGGATATGTACATTCTATGTGGTCCAGCATGTGGAAGGAGGTTTTTGTTAGCCCATGCTGTGATGGATACCGTATTCGCACATGTTCCGACATGATGCAATGAATGCGATGCCACACCTCACTAATGTTCTGACATAGTGTGAGGTGATGATGTCGTGTTGCTGATGGTAGCGAGCCGAGCTCGAGGACACAATGCCATGTACAGAGTTACGTGAAGGCGCAGTATAGATATGTATGTTATGTTTTCCTACTTGATGCAGAGCGATTTGGAGACGCTTGCATGCTTGTAGAGGGGTACCCATGGATGCTCAGTTATTTAGACGTGATAGGCATATGGGTGGACCCTAGCTATGTATACCTTTGGCTACGGTGATGATCTATGATAGATATCACTATGCGGAGTGTTTCCTGCGCGTGCCTTCTCCGCGAGGAACACTGCCATGCGACATACGATCAATGTGTGCCCTCTCCGCTTGGCGTATTGTCATGCCAAGTGTGTTGACGTGTTTATTCTGCACCACTTGATGCGGGGTGTTCCCGAGGTGAATACCCCATGTCATGTGATAGTAGACTGTTGGGTCGTCACATGATGGGCTATTGCGATAGTCAGACGTTGTTTCCTCCTTCCTCGTGAGGTGGCTATTTATATTCACACAATGATGTGTCGTGTAATTTCATGATATTTTGTTCTGGTGTGGGTCAGCAACTTGTTTATTTTCTCTTGTGATGGTTTAGCCATAAATTTTTGGAAAAGCTCGTTATTATGATTTAATGTTGTGATATTTCCAATTTTG
>MU227200.1:4542380-4563005 GCA_018584345.1 Thuja plicata | reverse complement strand
TAATCATTATAAATTATACGTATAACCGGAAAGAATGGTCTCAACTTAAGAATACTATACTTCATTTAATTGCAAATATGCACGCACACATTTTGGAATACATTCTAACCCTAGTGATCACTATATTTTTTGATAGAGAATCTATAATTAATGTTAAAGTGTATCTTTGTTATTATGAATACATTTGTAAAAGATTTATTTAGTTGCGAATGAGGTATCAAGTTTATTTTGAATAATACATTTGGTATTGAGAGTACTCATTGGTTTAAAATTTCTTATCATTCATTTGAAATAGTATGGAATGGTGTTCTTATATCATCTAACAACATGTCATTCTTTAGGTCTATCTTGTTGTCAAATAGAATGAACAGTGTAGATACTATATTAAAATTTCCTTGATAGATTATTATAAATTTTCTCAGATCTATATCGTGTTAGTTTGGCATCCAGGTAATAATATATTAGAAATCATTCATGCTCCCTTACATATGCCACATTTGATTTTTTTTAAATTGGTTTGTACCCCACTAGGGCATACCTAGTATGAATTGGTCTAATTTTGGTACACCTGAACTACGATGTCTCTGCGAGTTACGTAGGCAAGGCCATCAATGATGAGCCCCCGAGGCATTAGGTCTAGCCCTTAGGTCTTGTACTTTGAGTCCTTCCTTGATCTTGACACTCCTTACCCATATGTTTGTACATTTTGCTTCTCTTTATGAAATTGGGTTGAAAAAAAAGAAGAAGCTTATGTTTGAGTTCGCTGTGATATTATTGTAGCTTATCTTACGATCACATATGTGATTAGAAAATAATTTTAACATCATGCATCTAGTTGTGTAGCAATATATAAAGATGCAGGAAATAGGGAGGCTAGGAGAATATGATACACAGGCAGGGAAGGGAAAACTCAGGTACGCAACATCTTCTTATGATTTTATTATTTGAATACTATGAAAGGATATTGTTTAAAGATGCTCCATTTCCTTCTTGTGTTACTGGTAATTATTATAATTAGTAGAATCATGATTGTTGATATAGTTAAAATGGTATGTTATATTCTTAAAAAAAAAAAAGTTGTGTTTTTTTTTTTGTATGTAAATTTTGGGCGTTACACTAACACAATCATGATAAATCATTTTATTCATCAAGATTATCACTTTGGCATGTGGTTCTTTCATAGGAAAGTATTTGAAGATAATTTTTGTGTTTTTGATGTCGGTGAAATTTGTATATATATTGGGAGCTGCTCATATTGATTAGTAACAAGTTGTAGTTGTTGTTGTGGGTTTTGTGATTTTAATTTGAGGTTGTGATCAGAAATATGATAGACATAGATCAGAGAGAAGTTATAGAGTACAAACAAAAAATTGGATTTGACAAGCAATCAGTGCTACATCCATATCACTAATCTTGTTGTTCCCTAATAGTTGTAGCAAGAAAAATCCCTTAACTAATAGGTTTTTGTTTGTAAATCCTTTAACAGGGTAACTTCTTTATCAAAGTTTGAAATCCTATAGAGAGGTAGATTATAACTGATCTGATTGTACTCCTAACACTGTACTAGTCACTCCTAATAGGGTGAACCCTCAGAAAGGGTATTTGTAGCTCCTAACAGGGCAAACTCATTTACTACAGTAGTGGGCTTGTGGGTGTCATCCCCGCCATGGTTTTCTCCCTCTAACCAAGGGTTTCCACATAAAGTATTTGTTTCATGTGTGATGAATTTTTGAACGCTTGATATTACTTTCTTGTATGTGTTTGCATCAGTTATATGCTTTCTGGTTTGGAGAGTAATTCAATGGTTATTTAGATCAGTGGTTGAATTTTTTTACTGCTTGTTTGAAATGATTCAGCCCCCCTCTCAGTACCTAATAATTCTAACATAAATATTAAGTGGAAGGGAATGCAAGAGAGGTAGGTAGAGAGGAAGGGAATGCCTAAGAGGGAGAGTAGGAGAGGTACATTGAGAGGGATATGGAGAGAGATAGAAAGATAAGTAGATAGATAGAGAGAGGTGGGGTGGGAGGGATAGAGGGAGATATATAATATTAAATATTATACTAAGCATATAAATAATATTTAATGTATTATATACAAATATTATATATTAATGTAATTATATATATCATATTATATATAAATAATATAATAGGCATTAATATTATATATTATATATTAATATCATCTACTATATTATATTATATATTCTAATACATTAGTTTTCACTATATATATTGAACACATAAAAATAAACTAAAGGATACATATATCCTTTTTTTGACAAATTTTTCTACTACAAGATTGCTTTGGGAATTAGCTTGGATGTGTCAAACTTGAAAGGTCAACTACCCTAATATGTTTACAAGTTTTCCTTTTTTTTAGAATTCACCCTTCATGCTAATGACTTGTTTTGAATCTAAATTTGACGAACTCAAAAGGGTTTATTCAGGAAATCCTCATCTTTCCATCCACATATGATATGCCTTATTTTAAATTTAATATATAACCATTATTGATTTTTTACACACATTATGTATAAGTCTAGTTGATAAGCTATTTAGACAAAAATATAACTTTCAAATGATTTGACATTTTTTAAATTTGAAAGATATGGCACACTATATGCTTCACAAGCATCATATAGAGAAGAATGGAAAGCGAGAAGAGGAGAAGAGAAGGATTTTCAAAAATTGGTGATGCAGGTGAATAAAATGATGATCCTAGTGGCTTTGTGTGGATTTTGGAGGTTTTTATGGCCTCTTGTGTTCCTTCCTTGCATCTGTGTAAGGGTTGGGATATTTGATCATGGATGGGATTTTATTTTTCTCCCTTGTGGTTTCATCTATGGATGGTCTCTTCCAAGATCATCTTTACAATTTTCCTTGGTGGCTATGTAAGGACCTATTTCGCTTGTGGTGTGATTTTGGTTGTAAGGTGCATTGCGAGGAGGATGGTTTCCTATCCCTATTTTTATGTCTTTCTCCTAGTTCATTTCTCATGTTGTCTAGTCTGGTCACAACATTTTTCAAGATGGGTTTTCTTTAGTCCATTTTTTGGATTGGTCTTTCGTAGTACCTATGACATGCATCGCTCATGTCTTCCCTTTTTCTCTGGATTGTTTTATGTGACCTATGACAAACTTGGTGGTTGCTAAAAAAAATTCCCAAGGTGATTTTAAGGTTTTTGTTATGTCTGGGAGATGTTCTAAGCATTGTGGTCCCTAGTTGAAGGTGCTTCATTCAAAAACCCATATGGTTTCATTTCCTCTGTTCTTAGATGTCTGGATAGACTAGTTGGGATGTATTTTTTGGGCCCTACTTTTTGGGCTAGTTTTTACTGCTCCTATACTTATTTTGGTAGTTTTGTGAAGCACTTTTTATCTATCACCTATTTGAAAGTTTCTCAAGGGGCTAGTTCTCTCTCTCTTTCCTCTAGCTATTAGGTATTTTAATTTTCTTACGACTGTGAAGTATGGTAATAGTGGTTTTTTTAAGTGGTCATTTACCCTGCTAATTATTGTAGGCTCTCAGCTAACCTAGGGTTTCTGGCAAGTTTTGGTGGTATAGCTTGGCTCCTATTTCTCACGTTACACAAATGTGGCTACTTTTGTTAGCATTTATTTTCTCAGTTGGATGATCTTATTGAGTTTGGTGTTGTTATGGTTGATTTGCGGGCATCTTATGACCATGTGTTATACTGGTGACAACTATCCTATTGGTTCTTGATGGCTTCGTCTATGTTTAGAAATTTTACTGTGCCCATATTTAGTAGTATCCACATTTCTAGGGTAGACCTCTTCCCTTGTGGCTATATCTTAGAGTTTTGTCTTTCTCCTTTTACACTTGTTGTTTGAGGTATGTTTGTAGATATATTTTGGACCAATTGTCTATGATGTCCACAAGTAGGTTTCTCCATGTGCTTTTCTTCTTGGGGCCTGGTTCTTCTTTTGTGGTGATGTGTATTGTTACTATTTTTGTAGAAAGGAATTCCCTTTGTTGGCTTCCATGTGTATTCTTATGGGCTTAGGTTTTTATTTTTGTATTTATTATGAGTTGGTCCTTTGAGCCTCATTTTTTCTACAAAGACTCAAATCCTTCTTGTTGAGATTTGCAATGGTTTTTTGTGTTCTCAGTTGGGCTTGGTTTTTTGTGTGTACGTGGAGGTGTTGATGTGTTGCTAGAGGGGAGTGGTGTTTCTTGTGTTTATATATTTGATCCTCTATATATTTACCTTGGCTCCTATCAAGTTCTATTGGACTCTTGTTCTGATAGAAATAATGCCATTGTGGTGACTGGTGGTGCAATGGGTTATGTTTTGATTGATGGAAGACTTATGCTATAGCTTATTGAGGGGATTGGGGATGTTAAAGGGTCTTCTTTTATCTCCCCTTCCATGATCCTGAAGATGATGCTTGTGCTATTTCTCAGGTTTGAGTTTCTTAGCCCTTTGTAGTTGGATCGTGATGGGCATCGTTGTTAATATAGGGTTTCCTTTTCTTTTTTCAGGTTTTTTCTTGTTTAGATTATCCACCTTAGTTGGTATGGGTAGTGGTCTTGTTTCTTCTGGTGGCCAGTCGAATGCTAATAGATTTCAAGGGCTTGTTCAGGTCTTAAGTTTTTTTTGGTTGAAATTTGTAGTTGACTTTGGGGCTATGCTAGACCCATCATGGTGGGGTGTTTTGTATTGGCCACAATAAAGACTTAGTGGACTCAGTGTGTTTCTTTCTCTTTCATAATTCCTTTGGAGGTGGAAGAGCCTCCTATGGAGGTGACGAATTTCTTCACAAAGGAAGATATTTGTGTACTTTGGGCAGTCTTCTACTATCTATGGCTACTTGGGTTTAGGATGAATTTGTTATTAACTCTCCAACTTGATTATATCTTCCTTTATGCTCCTATTGAGGTGGGCTCCTAGTCTATTGTTGTGGAAATGAGTCTTGCATATGGGGGTGGTGCTCCAGTTAGAGAGGTTTTTTTTCTTTTCTATATAGTGATTTATGATATTACCATGCCACTCTTTGTCAAGGCTTGGGGAGCCTTGATTGATTATATTAAAGGAATAAAAAACTAGGCTTTCACCAAGACTCAATAATTGGACATCCTACCGAGAAACTATCCTCCTTCAAAAAATTCATTTAATTTATCAACCTAGGGACGTAGTATTGAAATGGGTCAACAAGATATATGCACCAAGGATTTTACTTAGACCACGCTATGGCTGTAGGAAACAAATTTCTTGAAAAGTAAAACTAGTCTAAGGCTACAAGAAACAAATTGTGTGAAAAGGAAAAATAGTCTATGGCTACAGGAAAAAAATACTAGAAAGAAAATACAGAATTAAAGATGATGAAGGAATGCAAAGGCTTGAAAATACAACTATAATGTCTCAACGGTTTTGCTGCTTTGGCTATAGGAAGCAATAGACTATCTTCCAACTTTGGTTGCACTATGTAACAAAAGAATTACAATAACAAGATGCAGGAAAACAAACTACATAAAATGATTCTAACTAATGTGGATTCCTCACCAAGTGGCCCATGGGGTGAGTATCCAAAACTCAAATATACTGAACTAGATCTCAACACTTCATTTACTATTGATTGAAAAGGAAAGTACAGAGATTTATGTAAATTATAAAATAATAGAATGAAACTATATTCTTAATAACTGATAATGCCCTCCTTCTCACATAGGAGTGGGGCTTATTTAAAGAAACACATCTAACAACCTAACTTCTCACACTATTGAATAGGTGGAGTCATTTATTTGGAAAGCTAGAAACTTAGAAAGCGGAAAAATAGAAGGCATCCATAAAGAAGGAAAGATTTGTCATGAAAGAGGAAGAACATATCTAACTTCCTCCTTCTTCCTGGATTTCTTCAAGAAAATTTGTAACTCTGTGACTTGGTCCTCGCCCAACTGTTTCCACCTTGATCCTACCAGAACCACCACTTTGAGTTGTATTTACTTCTGCATCGGTCAAGTCTGATACAGGAATGGGTTGGGGTATCCAACATATGGGCGCGTTCACCTGGTCAATCCTTCACTTTGCTAATTATGCTCTGCACCTTAAATGTTAGAATCAATACATCCAAGGAAATTCTCCACCAAACACACATACAATAATTCATGTTAAAACAACTATCTACTCATAAAAACATATCCATAAATTTAGCATAAGTAATATAGCACTAATATCCACATTTTGCATGTTTAAAAGAATTAAACCATAGCAGATGTCTTAGTGGTTGCATGCCACATAATGACATAAAAGAGCCTAAAGTTTTCAGAAAGTGTAATCAAAAATTATAAACATGAACTATTAGAAACTCATCCTATGGTCTCTGAAATAGAGCATAAAAATGCCTCATCATTCTTCCCCCTATGAAGACTAGTGTCGGTCCTCAGGTATAGATACATTCCTGATGCAGGAAAGTAGTCGTAGATCACCCACTGTAGTGCATCCCCCACTAGGGCTGGTTAGGTGCCAATAAAATCCATTTGTGTGCTCGATTTTACTTTTTCTTCTTGCTTCCAACTGCTCATTGATTTCATTATCCACACAACTGTATAGCGGCCACAGGAGGATTAGCGGTTGGAATGTAAGAGGAGGCCACAATTTTGGTCTTACCTATCTACCCAGTTGTATGTACCAATGGACATACTGCATGGCATCCCTAAAGTTAATAAGGCTATGAGGCTCAACATTTTCCAATGCAAATGTTAACCTATTCCAGCATTGAATTAGGCCTTATGCTGCCCACTATCTATCATGTAAGGGAAGATTTTCAAAATTTTCATAAACTTGTGCTCTGTTCTTAATAATCCTTTCCCTATTTTGTTTTTCACAGAACCCATAAGCTATCTCCAGCCAGTCATAACACATATGTTTTGGCTTTCTATTTTTAGGCTGCAAGGGCAAGGTAACTGACAATTCCTTCACACTGTATTTCCTTAGTTGTTCTGCATAGTTTATCTCATTCTGGGTCCATGACATTATTGTAGGAAAATATACATCTCCAAAAAACAATAAGAGATTCCAATCAACTTCTGAAGAAATAACATAATTGTGTAAATAGAGCTCATAGAGAAGATTCCTAATGGAATCAAGGATACCTTCGTAAGTAGCCACAAATTCTTGTGGAGAAGCAATACTAGGGTCAAAATCCCCAATGGTTCACATTAGTTTAAATAAAAGGAATTATTCCTATAGATATAAAGCATACACCCTTGGGGATGGCTGACATTCCATAATCTAAGGGACTAATTCCCTAATTGTATCCAATTTGTGTTTCATATGTTGCACTCCTTACTTTTGTCTATCTATTTCTTGTTTTAATTCTTTTTTCTCTATTTCCCACATTTTATTTTCATAATGCATCTGATTATAGTAATCAATTGAAAGTGTTTGAAAAGTTACCTTTTGTTGCTCTTCTGATGAGCCCTTCCTTGTTTCCTTCATTCCTTGACCTGTTATATATATTATCATTTGTCTAGTTGTCTACCCAGGAGTGGCACTGATGTCATCACCCATTTGCATTTATTCCTTAGGAAAGGGCTAATTATCATACTCTGCTTGTTTTTTTTTCCTTCAGATGCATGGCCACACGATCCTTCTCCATCTCCTCCTAAAACTCTTGTATTGGAATTCCTTCTTGTGGCCCTTCGAATAATGGTTCCTATAATGCCCCACCAGGGAATCTAGGAGAACTAACCTAAACATGACACTGAGTTAACAGGATATTTTTTTAATATTTACAAAAAATAATTATAAAAATGCGGAAGCAATACAAAGAGATACATAACATCCACATAAATACAACTCAACAAAGGTTACAAATCTCAAGGGTCCCTTAACATAGAATTACTTAAGCAAAAATAACCTACGAAGATCAACTATATAGAATTAACAAAACTGATACATCAACTGAATCCAATAATATACATCTCATATAATAAGACCACATATACATCTAATACCCAAGGTATACAACATAATCAATCATCCACTACATAAGTCGCAGGGTATGCAATAATACATAACAATACAATACATCCTTTGAAATGACGTCAACCAATATTCACATATGGTTACAGATATACAACTCATGAAACATCATTAGTATCCAAAATAATAAGAAGATAGAACTACAAAAAGGATTATCCAAGCATGAAGAAGAACCATCGGATCTCAATGGTAATAAGTATCACTACCACCCTACCTCGTGGAACCAAAGGTCCACTCCCACCGTGTTGAGGAGATAACATCAAGCCCACATATGGGAACACAATACAGAAAGACTAAATTAGAAGTATAAATATAGGATGATCAAGACACACTGGAGATCCAACATCAATACAAGGGTACACCATTCAAAGATAAAGGACATACATAAATTAACCAAAACACCAACATGAACCAACCACTAAAAACCAAAAGCCAAATGCCAAAACCACAACCATAAAAGGTAAAGCAGGCCCTATGGAGGAAACTTGGGCTACATTCTATGGGAGTTTCATCACATGGTCAATCACTTGAGTTACCCTAGACTGGCCACTCTAGACCCCAGACCCCTCAACATGACTCATGCAGAACTAGATACTCTCTTATGAAATTGAGGAATCTAGTCACGCCTACTCTCTAGGTATCATCTCATTCTTATCCTTAGTCTATTCTAGCACTCAAGGCATAAGTGAGGCATCATGATTCATCTTGTATTTAATGTAAACCCCAAGTTTTATTATTAAATTATCACTTACTAATAACTTATGATAGGTCACCCTGGTACTAGCCTCTTTAGGCCTCGGAACCCTATTGTAAGTCACTCCCCTAAGATACACCTAACTAACCACCCCCTAAGCTCAAGGTCATAAATAATCTCATAAAACTCATAAACTGGTTCCTACCCATATAGGAACTACTGGTTCTCCATTAATCATAACAACATGATAAACTCTCAAAAGATCACATAACATGAGTTCAGACATACTAGGTTCAGGAAGGACAATCGAACCAAAATAACATTATAGGAAAATGCACTGAAAATCACTCACAAGACACCATGCAGAATCAAATCCCAAAACCCTCTGGTTTACATCCTAAAAGATAACTTAACACCCCAACAGATAACCCGAATGAAAGAGTTCATAGCAGGAAAGAATACACAATACATTTCAATAAAAACCCTAAAATACATCATGGCATAATAGATACACTTTCAGAAAGAACTAACTCACAATTGAGTGATAAACAAATTTATTATAACCTATTATGCAAATTCGTTTATCTAGTAAAATTACTAACTGAACTATAATTAAATTTTTCAAGGACAAATGCAAATTAAAGCTCCTATATATATATATATATATTAATTTATAAATTCCAACATATATAAATTAGTCTAACCAATAATTACTAAAAATTGACTATAATTACAATATACATAAAAATATAAATATAATATTACTAACAAAGATATTAACATTAATATTATAATATTAATACTATCTAGTAATCCACAAAACTATATATATTAGTACACGATGAAAACGTTATTAACAATGTAATAATAACCTTGAAAAATAATAATTAAAACAAACTTTAGTGAACTAAATAAATATAACAAACTAAATAAATAAAACCTAATATTAAATAAATAAATTACATTTTGAATGAATTAAATTTAAAAAACTTTATTTTAAACAAAAAAAAAAAGTAAATTTTAACTAAATTAAAACAAAATTTTAAATTTTTAAAAAAATAACTTTTATCTTTTTTAAAAAACTCTAACTTACCAACCCCACCACCCATGTGGTGGGGCGATCTGCAAAAGCCGTGAGTGGGGCCGCGGACTGCGGTCCCCACCCACAGTCCCGCGGGTTACCGCGGTGACTCTGGTGGGTACCACAATCCGTGGTACCCCCGCGGTCCCCACGAGGAGTTAAGTGGGGTGGGGGTGGTGTCCCCGCCAACTTCAACTTAAATTTACTTTTTTTTAAAAAAATATTTACTTAGTTTTATTTCATTTTTTTCTATTAAAATTTAATTTTAATTAAATTTAATTTTTTTTATTTTTGTAAAACAAGCTTGGTGTACTCTGTATATTTTCCAACAAGGAATGCATTTTCTTTTAATTAATTTTTCTTTTCATTTTACAATACTAATAATGATTTTTCCTCTTCAATGACAAATAGGCAAAATTTATTTCTTTTTCAATATTAAAGAGACAATTTACCGAATAGTTCTAAGGGAGTAAAAGGGGATCTTTTTTTTCCTCTTCAACCAAATAATTGATACAAACCAGAAATACATTAATTCTAATGTTAATCTTAATTTCCAAGATACTTTCAACCATGCAATTGATCTTTATTGCTTCGTTTCCTTGTAGATCTAAACCCGATTTTTGGACAGGATCCGGATAAGGATGAAATTTTATTTTCAAGGTAAGGCATCTACAAATTTGAAGGTTTAACTCTAAATATTTGACAACAATCACAATTTTCACACAAAAGAAAACCTCATTCATGAATCTTAAACCCTAAGGGAAAATTTCAAAAACTAATACATTACAATTGAAAGCCCTAATGCCATTTTTGCATCCCATACCATAAAATGAAAACCCTTATGCCCACAAACACAAATCTGACATGCAAACAAGAAGGAAACGACCAAAAACACATTTCTTCAATTTTAATCAATTCAAATAACAAAATAATAAACAAGGAAGGTCAAACAAAGGATCCTACCTTAATAACTAATGATGAGCCTATAAAATGTCATGTTTATATTCATTTTTTATATAAATTTAACTTATGTTTGCAATATATTTCCAATTCATTTACATACATTATCTTGATTTATGATTAATTTAAATTTAATATAAATTGATTTTATATAAATTTAACTATGATTAATGATTTATTGATTAGCATTTGTACGTCTAGCTAGTTAATGCTAAAATGTGATCAAATATTATGATAAATGGTTATTATTAAATAATAAATGTTTTTATATTATTAACATGTTGTTTGTGAGATATTTGAGTCATTCATGCAGTTGGAAAGAAGGAGAAGCAAGTTGACACTTGACAACATTCAGTAGTTGCTAGAAATGCAGAAAAAGTCAACACCCAATTACAGAATAATGAGCATATCTCCCACATTTATCAATTAAATCAAGATTTTCTTAATGATTAAGAAAGATAAGGAGGAACAAAAAAAATTTTGATGGTTTGAGTTAACTCAATATATTTAATCAGGAACAGGCGTTTGAAGTTGACTGCAGAAAAAGTGGCAACAGAAAAGACAACAGAAAAAGTCAATAACCAGTTTCAGTAAAATAGGAATATCTCACTCAATAATTAATGAAATCCATATTTTCTTAATGATTTTGAAATATGAAAAGGAGGAGAAACAACCTTTTTTTTAGTTTGATTTAATTCACAACAGTTAATGAGAAACACTCATCTCAAGTTGACTGAGTAAAAGGTGGCGAGTTTGAAGGCAGTAGTTAAGGAATGACTTCTAGTTTGATTTGAACTCTTCCACATCTTGTTTATCTCATGGATCTGAAGTTTTTGAAGTCATAAAATAGTGGAGTAACTTATGGAAACAATAATTTATGATTCCTAAATAATTATGGGATGTATTTATGCACATTTTCAGCCATATGTGTATTATCATGTTGTAAGAGCTTGAAGTGGATTAGAACACTCTCAACTCATTTCAGTTTGTTCTTTATTAGTTTGTTGGGGAATAAGTCATCTCCTTGATGTTGTGGAAGAAATGAAATTTGTCACAAGTTGTTGAGTTTTTAATTAATCCATCTCTCAAGCCTCATGTGTATATATGAGCTCTTGCTTGAGTTGAGAGGATGATTAGAAGATTTGGGAGTATCTAGTTTGTGCTAAATCTTGTTAGTAATGTCTTTGTTTAATCAACAAGTTTGATATCAGTTGATATAATAATTTTTATTTTCAATAAGAATATGATTTTATAAATTGAGCTTGTACATTGAATATTGAATACTTGTAGCTAAGATTGTAGCCACTCAAGAAAAGGCCACTTGAGATACTATGACTCTATAATTGTTTAGAGTAGTTTAGATTATAGTTCAGATGTTTAGTGATCATTAATGTTTTGTTTGAGATCAGTTATGTTGTAGTGATGTTAATTCCAGTAGTTATGTACCATCTACAGTCACTATTGTAGCAATTTACACTGTTTCTTGCAGCCATTACTGTGCAGTTTCCTGCAGCCATTATTGTACAGTTAGATTCATTTCCAGCATTGTTATATTTTAAGTTTGGCAATGATAGAATAACTCAAATAATCCCATAATGGATATACTTTGCAGATTCATTTCAAGTATACGTCCTCGGGTTGATAATTTAAATGTGCCTTCATGTTAAGGAGGATAGCTGCTCGGATAGGGTGTCCAATCCATGAGTCATGGTAATTGCCTAGTTTTTGATCCCTTTATGAAGCCCAACAACTGATGAGAGGAACAAATTCACAAATCCAAGAAATGAAGAATCCAAAAATGCTCCAAAATGCTCCCAAGCATTCACAAATCCTTAATCACTTGATTTCTCCTTCTCCCTAACTGAACAACCTCCAAAATGGCTTTCAATCCAAAGATATAGATAACCAGGCAATTAGGTTTTCAAAATGTGAAACCCTAAAGGGAATATAAATTATCTAATTAATAATTAAAATAAATTCTTTATTTTCAAATTACACTTAAAGCACGCACATCTCAACTTTAGAATATAAAGACAAAGTCACAATTGAAAATGCATAAGAAATATTTCAATTAAATAAATCAATTACCCATGCAACTTAAAGCAATATTCAATAAATTAACGTTGCACAATTAATGACAATAATTCAATTTAATATTTATTAAGCCTCCATTATTCAAATCAAGACTTAATAATTAAATTAATTAATTAAATATAGGCATTTAATTAATATTTAATTATTAAATAGCCATATATTTAATATATCAATATTTTAACCTTATTAAAGGTGTAATAATTAACATTAATATTTACCATAAATATTCATTAAATAAATCAAGCCAAAAGCATCATTAAACCATCTAAAACCCATCTAAACAGAAAAACAACTAAAACAAAGAAACAACTGAAATAGAACCACAAACACACACAAATAGGCTCATGAATCCACATCACTTGACGGATTCAAATAGGATAGTCAATCATATTCTTTGCCCATTTCCAGGACAAAATAAGGGTTTAGGGTATAGATTTGGACCTGATATTATCTCCCCTCTCTTATCATTGAGATATTGTGATAGGGAAAGCTCACTCCTACCAATTCAGGGAACACATAGCCCAGTACCTACAAACCTATCATCACAAAGATGAACATACATGCATATAATATAGCAAACAATGTTTGAGACCATTTTATCGTGTTGATCTTGCCGAAGCAAGTAACTATGACTCTATCCCATACCATACCAAACACATCAAACAGTAATGTAAAACACAACAATGATCCATATGCATATAGATTTAGGGTCAGTATTGTCAAAAAACCATAGTCAAAATGACATCATAGCATATACATAAGCATCATGAAATAATCATAAATCACATGTAAACAGGAGATATAATACACTAAGCAATGAATCAATAACATACATAAATGTAATACATGAATATCCTCAAAACCATCTAAAATAACCAACACCTACATGAAAAGGCCTAAAAGAGTTCAGAAATAAAAACTGAAAAGAAAACTAAGGGGTGGGTATTACAGTTCCTCAATAAGAACCTCGGGAGTACTTCCTAGACCAGTCTTTGCAAGGTTTTCTGATGTCCCTGAGTGTCTTGTGTTCAAACTGATACTTCTTCTTCATGGGGTTTCCAACATAGCTGCAGGTTATTTCTGAGAAGGTCTTTTCCTCTTAGTGGAGGTGGTTGTAAGAGTTGTGGTAGATAGAGTATCCGTGAAATTTGAAGCCATGGGAGAAACAGGGTATCATCTTTAAAATACTCTACTTCCTTCTCTTTTCCTTTTTCTTTGCACTGAGGATCCTATTTTGTAACAGGAACTTGGGAGGTCATAGGAACCTCCATTTCACCTTCCCCCATGCTAGGGTTTGGGTCACTAGTTTCCCTATTTTCCTGCTATATGCCTGAAGGAGAAGGGTTTTGATGAGAGGCTTCCAGTATAGAGGATGTACGGTTCTCTAGAATAATATTTTCCTTAGGGTCATTCCCTTGTTCTTCTTGAATTTCCTGGTTGGGTGGTACACCTCAAAGTTGTACATATTGTGCCACTGCAAATTCCACCTAGCTCATGGGTGAAACATCTCGCAATGACCTTTCCACAAGGAATTTAACTAACCCATGGTGGTTTAAGACATTTTGCCTTCCCTTATTTACCTCTTCCAAACTCAAATTTAACAAGGAATAAAGAAAATTTGGAACATTTACCCAGCGTCCATGTCGTAAATGGTTGAGCAACTTAAAATGCAATACATGTAAATAGGAAAACCACCCTTCATGGGTTAAATACCTAATTATGTGGACCGCAAGCTGTGGGTATTCACCTAGAAGAGAAAGTCTTTGTGCTCCTTGTTTTCTTGTTTCCAATCTGGGTCTGTAGGAATGGTGAATTCTTCTCATGCTAACCTTGCATCGTGCCCATGTGGAAATGCTTCGCCAATGGCAGGAAGCCCTAAAACTTTTGAAATCCTTTCTTCAGTAGCATAAACTCTCAAACCCTTGACATAAGCTACTCCATTGTTGAGAGTTCTAAGGAACTCTAATGATATTGCTTCATCATATGTGTTCAGTCAGACAAAATAAGTAAACCACCCTACTATGTTAAAGGTTTGCACATTGGACTGGTCTTGTAACAAAGAAGATGATCACCTGGTTCATGTCTGATAGGAGGGCCTCTCATTCTGTAGCTAACTCTCAATCTTGACAATGGCAACCTTGATAATACCAACCCTAATAATGCCAAATGCTTCTTAAAAATAAGCTTACCCTTCAAATTTTTCCTTTCTCTATGTTCTTCATTCTGCTATAGATGGACTAAATTATATCACTAGGGTTTCTACAGAGTTCTTGGCAAGAAGAGGCAAGAAGAAGTTTGAAAATTGAGGCCCAAATCTTGGCTTTGAAAAGAAATTCTTCCAAGAAAGGATCGCTTGCAGGGGTTGTCACATCATTTTGGAAAGATGGTTGTAGACTAATGACAAAGCATAATGTGTTTAAAGATCATTGGCTGGAGAGAGCAAGGTTTATTAATGATGGCATGATCACCCCCTACAACAAAGGTGTTGGTAAGTGATGCATTTATGGAGTGATATGATACACTTTAGTGTTGTCATTTATGGAAACACATCTAGAATGATGATTGATTGAAGTCATTTATAGTTTCAGATATACAAATAGAAAAATGACTAAGTACAGTAATCATAAATACAAAGTATAGCGGTACAGTTTTGGAAAGCGAAGATAGTATATGATGAATGGGGACATCCAATATTAGAGGAAGACATTTTGGAGTATGTATGACCTTCAGGTAAGGTCACTTGAGTTTTGGTGTTGATCACAGTGAGTTACAGTATTTTGAAGTCATGCAAAGACAAAGGAATAGAGATACAAAGCAGGTGAACAATCGCGATGATTGAGGAAGTATTTCATGGACTCCTAGCATGCTAAGTTGGATTGTGATTATGGATTACCTATTCTTTGGTATCATAAGGTCACCAAATTTTTATTTACTCTTTGAGTATATATTAATTCTATTTTGTAATGTAATACAGAGCTGACTTAATGATGTAATATATATATATATATATATATATATATATATATATATATATATATATATATATATGAAGAGCTTTTTATAAAGAGAAGTGTGTAAGTGATGAGATGATATGAAGCAGATGGAATGCGTGGATACATTGTGATGTAAGACAAATGAAAGCTACAAATTGAACTATCTAAGCAAGATGATGCTTTTAATGTTCACTACAGAGAATTGATTATAACAGAGCTATTTCTGATTGTAAGAGCAGTGTGCTCAGTATACCTTTAACATGGTTTTGTATTCCTCTAACAGGGAAATGTACTAAGGTAATATTCAGCTCCTAACAGGGCTAGGTCTCCTAACAGGGACACTATACTTTTAGTGCATATTTGTGGGTACCATCCCCACCGAGGTTTGACCTTGGCCAAGATTTCCTCGACAACAATTCATGGTGTTATGAGTTATGTTTTGTGTGCTTATGTTCTTTTCATTTCAGTAATTATATGGTTAAGTTGGAAATTATTAAGTTCATGTTTAAAGTGTTGTAATACTTATTCACTCCCCTCTTAGTATTACTTAATCCTAATAATTGGTATCAGAGCTTTGGCCCTTGGACAAAAAGTTTAACAGCTTGAGGGAGATCGAGATGGATTCTGAAAGTTTGGAAGAAAACTTTGAAGTATCACAAAAAGATCTTGACAGAGATAAAGAAGAGAATGGTGACATGATATTCAAATTGAGAAGAAAAGATGGATTCATTAAGAAACTAATAGAACAGCTTGAACTTTCTAGAAGTTAGAGACAATATCGTATGGTTAAGATAAAAGAAGATTCAGACATTGATAATTTAGATCAGATAATGGAGCTTGAGAAAGAGAATGATACCTTAACACTTGATTATGAAACTAATTCACTACAAATGGCTAAAGAGATTCAACAAGAAAAGGATGCTAAGAACATAATTGAAGAAACCTTGAAGGATACTAATATTAAGATGAGACAAATGAAGACTAAACTTGAACACTACAAGAACAAGTATATGGAACGAGAAAAATACAATCAAATCATAAAAGGAGAACTTGTTGAGGCAAAGAATCATATTGAGAAACTTCACATGAGTAGTAACTTGATCAATGAACAAAGAGATAGACAAAAACCTAAAGGAGAGATGACTGGTGTCATCTTCAATGAAGCTAAATGTTCAAAAAATCAAGAAGAAAAATATGATGCAAAGATTGATGGAGAAATACCTACTCTTGAAGAACCTAAAGAACAGATCATACATTTTAGAGGTAGATGTTTTGGTTGTAACAAGATTGGACACATGAAGCGAGATTGTAGAGGTAAAGCCCCTTTCAAACATTTTTCTAGTTATTTCTTTAATTGTTATGCATATGGGCACAAGAAAGCAGAATGGAGGAAACCTGATAAATCAAGATTAAAAAAAAAAAAAGATTACACTAGTGAGGAGACAACATATAAGACCACATGTTACAAATGTAATAACCTTGGGCACATTTCAAGATATTGTAAGTTACAGGTTAATCAAAACATATCACCTCCAATATGCTACAAATGAAACAATCCAGGGAATATAGAGAAGTTTTACATGTACAATAGAACTGACAATAGAAGAGGACCACCTCCTATTGTTACAAAGAAGAATATTGGTGATACTGGTAAGAGTCTTGCAGAGTATAGAAGTGAATTTGAGAGTTGTTTCAAGAAAATAGAAGATATTAACAGTAATAAAGTATAGAAGGTAAAAGAATCTAGTGAGGATAAGATTCATGGAGAGTTAGGAGATGCTACTAAGTCTTCGCCTGGTGCTAACATTGCTACATCAACCTAGATGGCCAAGCATGGCCTTAGGGGAAGCATTGGAAGAATACATCTAATATCTATCCAGCCCCTAAATTTGAGGAGTAAGCTCTTACAAGCTTAGGGAGATCATGTAGAGATGTTTTATAACACACATTTGTGATCGCATGGTGTTATATATCTATATACTATGATCATCAGATTATTTCTCGACTAGCCTATGTGCAAAAATAAGTTCATTGGGAACTGCATCATTTTTCACTCAATGAAGTATAAGGATGATTGAAAGAGTATAATTGAACATCATTTGCAGAGAAGAGCCTAAGGGGATTAGAGTCTTGAGAAGAAATAGAGCTAGAGAAAGTATATTAAGAGTTTGATCGAAGCAGAAATTTTGCATTTCCACAATAAAAGGTATTTAGATCGATTGCAAAGTCTTTCAAATGGATACTCTTATGATTTTTGATATTGCAAAGAGACCTAGGTATAAATTCAAGAAACACCCTTTCAAATCTACTGAGGATGACCCAGAAGGCATGTTTTCTCAAACACCCTACGAAGTTTTGTATATCAAAGATATTAGGGCATATATACAATATTGCAAGTTTGAAACTTTGGGAGATGAAGAAATTGCCACAGAGATGGAAAACATGTTAGGTGATGATGGAAAGATGAAAGAGGAGCTCCCACACCTAAATGACCTAAGCATTATGAAGATGACTAAACTTCATGACTTTGACAAAGAAGAATGGATAAATATTTTATTGAGCAAATTTCATGATCAGTTCATATGGCTTGGAGATCAACCTGTGAAGATCTGCAGCGACTTTATTCATGTCATAACAGGATTGGACAATACGTGTATAATACCTGTTGCTAAGAAGAATACTAACAAAATGGTAGAAACCCTAATGCATTCGCAGTGGGATAGGAGAGAGATGATGGTAAATGATGTATTCTAATAGGATGTTAGATTAATTACTATGATTTTGGGCTATAAACTCCATTATAGTAGCCGACTAAATTCTGTATCAGCAGGTGTAATTTTAATCACTTATAAGATGGTAAAGGAAAACACTAAGTATAATCTATGTGAAGTCCTAACACAGCAATTCCTAGAGAATGTAAGGAAGATAAATAAGGACAGATCTAAAGGATCCAGATTTGGATCTTTTTTTGTATACATGTACATTCACATTGTTCACAAATTTCTTGGTATGCACCCTAGAGCATGGAAAGACAATATACCTACTAGCATTCAGATTTCCCAGAGTTATAGGAGACAAAACAATACATGGGTAGATGGAGAAAAAAAATTTATGATCAAAATCCTACAGAGAGAAATGAAGGAAAGAAAAAGGATTCCAGAGGCAATAGTGTAAAAATACAAGGACTCAATCTGTTTCATGGTTGAAACTGATTGTCTATGATTTGAGGTTGTTATACCTAGAAAGGATTGGTGTTATCCACTAGGCTATGAGGTAAGTTACGAAGTTATAATCATGAAAGTAGAACACATTTTGGCTTCAGAAGTTGATTCATCAAAGGAGAGATGGGGAACTTATGAGGAAAAATCAGCAAATATTAGAGAGGAGCTAACTAGAGCATCAAGGAAAAGGAAAATAGAAAATGTAGTAGATAACTTGACAGCCAAGGTTGACATATCCAAAGAGGAAATGAAAGAAGTGAGGAAGAAGGTGATAGAGAGAGCTTCTAGGTTGGCAAGCACTGCTACTGCAGCCCTTCCATCTCCATAGGTTAAGCAGATAGTCAATCCACTTTCTACTGTGATAGATGTAACTACTGTTGAAGATAACTATTCAATTATGTATTATCATTGATGTTACACAAATGGTTACACAAATGTAATTATTTTTTGTATTAACCGAGCTCTGTCGGTTAATGAAGGAAGTTCAATACTAACTGAGTTCACTCGGGAATTATAGTAAGTTTGGTTTTAGCTGAGTATCGGTCGGGCGTCGAAGGATTACAGTGTCAACTGAGTTATGCATTTAGTGTTAGCTGACTAACAGTAGTTTACAATTTATGTTTAATTGGTTAATTGCAGCCGATAGAACTTAAGTTTTATTATTTATTTGGAAGAGTATTCAAGCCAACTTGACAAGGCCTATCATATATATACAAGGTCAAGTTTGGATTGAATGAGAAGAAGTAGTAGAGTTCTTTGATATGAAGAATGAAGGCGAAGTAAGAGGGAATTTTTATTAAGGACATAATATCCAGACCGAGATGCATAAGAATATTTGATCAGTGAGGATCTATTTAAAACCAGAATAGAGATCTGAATTAGCAAAGACAGTTGCTTCTTTAATCAGGTCAAACTCATTGTTACTCTCTAAAAATTGTATCAGTGATCCAAATTTCTTGAAAGAGTAGACTTGATAGTATTTGCACAAATCCTCTCACAAGGTGGTGTAACACCCCAAAATTGGCATCTTGCAACCCTAACCAATTTTGTTGCATTTTTCATTCTTCTAAATCATCAAAGTCCTATGGTACTAGGCAATTCTGAATTTTCACTGACTCTACTTGACCTGAGTGTCAAATGCAGAAAACTCTAAATCTGTATTAATCATACATCATATTTAATTCCTAAATATCTATTTGGTTAAACAAACCCTATGATCAAATTAATTTAATTAATAAAGTCCTAGCACTTTAAATAAATTAAATTCACCCTCTTTAGCTGAGACACATGAAAAGGAATTAAATAATATTTAATTATTGAATAAATATCCTCATTTTCAATAATTGAATTTAATTATTTAGGTAATTGAGAAAAAATCAATTATGAGGTCATATTTATTTAATTAATTGGATATTCTCTCAAAAATCTTTCTTCTATTCAGAAAGAGAAACTGTGAATTAATTGTGCTTTAAAGGGAAATAAAACAATTGAATTCAAATAAAACAATATTAAATTAAATAGATAAAACAGTTAAAACATGAAGAAAACAATTTATTGAATTCTTTTCAATAA
>MU227200.1:4520109-4536335 GCA_018584345.1 Thuja plicata | reverse complement strand
AATACATCGCAAGAAGAGACGACAAAGCTAACACCTAGAAGAAACAAAGGTCCACTAATCTGGACTCGCCTCCTAAGAAACATAGGACAGAAAGAGAAGAGAAGAAAGTTGAAGAAAAGACTACTACTATGAGACAGCTCTGGAAGCCTAATATAAAAATGCTGGAGAAGAGAGTTATTAAGCAGGGGAATCTTGTTTCAGTGACAAAATACTATGATAGGTATGAGGCTTCTGACAAACTTCTGATTGAAGACATAGTTATTAAGCATTTACTTGTCTTTAAGAAGAACTTGTTAGAGATAGAAGGTAGTATACCTGAGGAATTATATGAGAAATTCATAAATAAATCAATGATGCTACAGTGGAAGTTTCATCAATTAAGGTTGAAGAATCTTCGCCTTTATTTTTGGCAAGTGGAGACAAGTCTTTGAGTACTAATGTTGAGAACATGGATGAGGATGAGTTGATGAGGTTGTCCTTCATCGCATTTAGCAAAGCTAAAGAAAGATATGAGCAGAAAGGAAAGAAGAAGAACAAATTAATGACAAGAGAAGTTGACACGTTGAACAAACTACTTCCAGCACCTATTATTTTTTAGGGAAAAGATGATACAGAGAACTTAAACATGGCACTAGATGACTTTGACAGTCACTATAAGTCTTTAGAAAAGATTGCAGAAGAAAAGGCTGAAAAGAAATATCTCGCGAAGAAATTGGAGGAAGTATGCAAGTCTATTTCTTGGGACTTGGGCATATTGAACAAGACCACATCAGAGGAAAAAGTTTGTGTCGCACAAGGCAGGAAGTTATACAGTTATTGTATCAACCCTATCAGAGATGTCAAAAACATTGAGGACATAGTAGTGAAGGACAGATCTACTTTGGATATGTTGATGGACAGTTGTGAGACCTCCTCACAATCTGTATTGGAGTTAGATAGAGAGGTTTCCAATATTTTGGACAAACTGGGTGTTCTTGATACTGAAAGAGGGAGAGTTATGGCAAGATTTGGTTTTCTGAAGAGTCTGATCACTCTCAAGCTATCAATTCTTAAGGCCCATATCTATGACATGGAGAAGACATCACAGACCCTTACAAAAAATATGCCTACTAACTTGAAGGCAGTAGAGACATCTTCATTTGCATTGAATGGACTAATTCATGTAAGTTAGATTTTGGTGAAGACCTAGACTAAGGAAGTGAAGATCTTGTAAGACTCTTTCCGAGATGTATTAAAGATGGTTTAAATTATTTGGTAAGCAGTTGTACAATTTTGATGCGTTCTACATTTTTGTCTACCTTTTCCATTTATTTCAAAGGGAGAGAAGAGAATAAAAATGGATATATGTAAAGAGAAGAAATAGAGAAAAGAGGAAAGTGTACAGATATCTTTTTGGTATTGCCACTTAGTCATTTTTCCACTAAGTATTGTCATGAATGCCAAAGGGAGATATTGTTGGAAAGTGATGCATTTATGGAGTGATACGATACACTTGAGGTTTTTCATTTATGGAAACACATCTGGAATGATGATCGATTGAAGTCGTTTATAGTTTTGGATATACATATGACAAAATGACTAAGTACAATAATGAGAAATACAGAGTATAGCAGTACAATTTTGGACAGCGAAGACAGTATATGATGAATGGGGATATGTGATCTTAGATGAAGAAATTTTGGATTATGTATGACCTTTGGGTAAGGTATCTTGAGTTTTGGTGTTGATCGCAGTGAGTTAGCATGTTTTGAAGTCATGCGAAGATAGAGGAACAGAGATACAGAGCAGGTGAACAATCACGATGATTAAGGGAGTATGTCATGGACTCCTGGTGTGCTAAGTTGGATTGTGATTGTGGATTACCTATTCTTTGGTAGCATAAGGTCGCAAAATTTGTATTTACTCTTTGAGTATATATTAATTCTATTTCGTAATGTAATAGAGAGCCGACTGAATGATGTAATATATATATATATATATGAAGATATTTTTGTAAAGAGAAGTGTGTAAGTGATGCGATGATATGAAACAGATGGAATGCATGGATTCATTATGATGTAAGATAGATGTGAGCTACAACTGGAACTATCTAAGCATAGTTGATGCTTGTAATGTTCACTGGTGAGAATTGATTGTAACAGAGTTATTTCTGATTGTAAGAGCAGTGTGCTCAGTATACCTTTAACAGGGTTTTGTATGCCTTTAATAGGGAAATGTACTAATGTAATATATAACTCCTAACATGGCTAGGTCTCCTAACATGGACACTATACTTTTATTGCATATTTGTGGGTACCATCTGCATAGGGTTTTTCCTTTAGACAGGGTTTCCTCGAAAATAATTTATTGTGTTATGAGTTATGTGTTGTGTGCTTATGTTCTTTTCATTTCAGTAATTATATGGTTAAGTTGGAAATTATTAAGTTCATATTTAAAGTGTTGTAATATTGATTCACCCCCCTCTCAGTTTTACTTAATCCTAACAAAAGGTGGCACGTGTCCTCACATGTATGAGGTGTTGGCAGGACTTAGGTGACCGGGTCTGCCAGCAGATGTAAGTTGTCACTGGGTACCGAGGTACCGGCCAACTTTGCCTGTAAAGGTTATCCAGAGAAATGAGATTCCCTGGGCCTCCAAGCACCTGAGTGTCAGGTCTTGATGGTGCGGGGCTCGGTTGGGAAATGTATCTATTTTTGAGGGTGATAGCTGGTTTCTTCAACTCATTCTCTCCAGAGATTCAGGAAGGTTAGGTTTCTCCAAGCATTCTTACACTTAAAAAATAAACTGAAAAAGATCCTACAGGGTTAGAAATATTTCATCTACCTATAGTTATGATGAACACTCAAAACATCAACAATACTCTAACACACTATACTAAATACCGAAGAAAAATACAACCATCAGTTAATATTTCATCAGTAGCAAAAGAAAGAAGGTCGTTAATCTACTTTAGTGTTAGAGCAAAGGACATGAAGAATACAAAGCATAAAATACCGTCTATCCAGAAGACATAATGCTTAACAACATCATCGCAAGAAATCTCCCTTCTTCATTAACATTTCTTCCAGCAAGCACTGGTGCGTGGTACAATGGTGGCTCCAAGGGAGCATCTAACTACTAAAAACTTAAAGACTAAGGAGCATTGAGCTCTGCAACTTCATACATGAGAGTACTGCTTTTCTATTACTATGGCCTAAAAAATCATCAATTTCACCGACCCTTGGAATGGGGCCAGACTTACTATTTATACATGTTTACATCTAATCCTAACTTATGTTACACTGTACAATAAAATACATTATCCAGTGGCCGGCACTACCTGCGCCACTCTACAAAATACCTAGAGACAGAATAGGCCTGTCATGTCAGAAGAAAAGATTGAGAAGTGAGGTAGAAGAATTAGCCTTGATAAGAGGGCTAGGAAGAAAAAAGAAGAAAACTGATTCCCCGGGGATCGAAGCTATATGCCTCATAAATGGGAAAAGCGGTGCCCTGTCTTTGATGTGCCAGGTGTAATGTTGAAGCAGCGCCTTGAGAGGATCATGTCAGAAAAACCTCTTATCGGTCTGATGTGCCTTGATGTAGCTATCGGCCTTTTGACAACCTTCAACAACCTTTATTAACTGCTACCCACTTTCTAGAAACCTTTATTAACTTCTTGAAAGTGACTGGTCAGCCTTGGGGACCGGGACACGGGTCACTGAAAGAATGCAAAATATAGGATCCGGGACTCCGGGATCCAGGAACTTACGCTCCAAAAAAAGAATAAAGAATGCAAAGACTTAGGTTTTCTCTGGCCCCTAGATAATTTTTATTACTGCTTATTTTCATTGAAGGTCTAGAGGAGACAGGGGATTCTATCTTCATCAACTTCTTGAAGGCCAGCCCGCCGGTACTTGGCCACCTCAATCTGTTCCCCCAGGCCCAGAACATTTCCCTTAAACTCATCGGCCATTTTTGCAGCATCATGGCCACTAAGTACCATACGAGTGATTCTCATCATTTGGGCGCCATCTACTCCCTCCAGGGATTAATACCTTGATTCTATTAGCTCATTGAACTTCCCTAGGATTTACTCCTCTGGCGTGCAAGTGTCAATGCTGAATGGATTAGCTCTGAAAACCTTTGTGAAAAAAGACTTGTATAAATTAAAAGAATATTGTACTGCATTGATTTTCTCCCACAGAGTCCCCACCAATTGCTTGATTACCCCCAATGTGAGGTCAAGTCTGGAATGCTGGGTTCTCACAAAATTGAATGATTCCTCCCCAAAATTCCAGACTCAGAGACAATCTCCTCTTCGAGGCTGAGGAGTTCTTCTAGCTCCACTTTCCATGCCTCATAATTTTAAATATCCCCCTCCCATATGTTGATGATGGTCTCGGCCTGGTGTAAGATGCGTCAAGCCACATATAGATCTGGGAGGGCGTATACTAGGAAATGTCAAACATTTCCCACTTTTAGGGAAACCCATTCATTGATCGCTAGGGCTTTCTTCTTCATCGCCCGTAGTGAATCTACATCACATTGCAGAAGTGGTATATCTAATGTAGAGGCCCCCAGATGAATAATGCTAATAGGCCAGGCTAGCTCAGTTAGCAACTCCATAAGGTTTACATTTTTCTCCTTTTCTGCCTTGAGCTTTTGAGCTTCTTTCTCATAATGGGCCTCCACTGCCTTGGCTGCCTCTTTTAATATGTCTACCTCACCTTGTTTTTCTCTCTTCCCTAGTGATATCTACATGATGTTGTAACCTTGGACCTTTGCCGTTGCTTCATCTACATCTGGGGAAGGTGTCGCTATCACTGTGACTGTCTCTCCACCCAACTCAGTCTGAAGGGTGTGCACTGTCTGGGCTTTCTTGGCCTTTGGTGGGTTATGTGCCTGGGCCATCATCTCTACTAAGGAAAGGTGGGCTCAGGGTGTTGCTGGAGGTGCCTTTCTCTTTCTGGTTTCTATTAACCATGGGAGCGATAGGGGTGGCTTGTTAGCCAAAGTGTACTCCTGCGACTTCTCCCCAACATCCTACTGTGCCTCTTCAGTATTACAAGCCTCCCCCAACTCCTTTCCTGTATCTTCTTCCTCACCGACAATATTTGTTTCAGTGGTGTCTATTTCTTTTTCCCCAGCGTCTGCATCTTTGGCCATGTCTGGGTCTTCATTTGTTGCCCCGGGGTTTTCTTCGTCTTATTGCTCCTCTTTTTCCTCAGCCTTTGTTGTTGGGATGTCTTCTTCCATGGGTACATCTTTTGGTAATGGGTGAGGTAACGAGCCAAGATTCAATGTTTGAGCCGCAGTGATCACCTCCCCAAATGTCACCTCTGAGAGTGGTGTTTGGAACATGGCAGCTGAGGTTACGGTTGCTCCCAAAGGTCTGATTCCCCCAACTGATGCCATTTGTTCACTTTTCTTTTGTTGGTCCACTCTTGTGTCCTATATCTTCGAGACTTTAGAAGCAATTTCTTGTTCCACCTCTTCTTCTTCTTCTTCTTCCTTCTCTTCTTCTGCCTGCTCCTCCTATTTCTGGGCAGGTTCTTGTTCATGAGCTTCCTCCTGCTCCAGGGCTTCAGCCTCTGTCTACTCAATGTCCCCCTATAAATTCTTGAACTCATCGGTTGCAAAAACATCATCAAATTCATCCTGCGTGGGAGGATTGGCCGGGACATCAGTAGGTTCTAGTTCCCTCTCCAGCTCCAGGGAGTCGGAAGAAAGGATTTCAACTTGTGGGATATGAGGCATCCCTAGCTCAGGCTCCTTTTTAGGATTTGGATTAAGCCTCTTCTTCCTTCTAGTGACCAAGGGTGGCCCCCCTTCCCTTAGGACCTATTCTTCCTCTGGATCCACCCATGTTGCCTTTACCATTAATGCTGCTAGTGAGGGGGAAGAAGGCGAACGGATGGGTCTAGTCATGAGCACCAGAGTTGCCAGCCGCGTGATCAATCTATCGTTCATTTGATGGGAGGCTACCAATGATTTTTGCAGCTTCTCCTTTATGGGGACCTCTTGCTTAGTTGAAGTCTGCATTATTCCTTTTCCCCTATCTTCTCTCTGTGAGGAATTTTCGGCTCCTGGGGTTAACTTTGGTACCGACTGGGTAGCCCTACGGACACTCCTGAGGCACACCTTCTTAAAGTAGGTGTGGCTGTGTTTGACCATGTTGCGGGTGAACTCTTCAATGGTGGGCCCCTCCTGGGCATTCCAGTCCACTGGTGGGAGCGCCAACTTATCGATCCCCTTTGCTTTGTACTGGGGATCTATTGTGGGTCTGGAGTCTAAGAAATCATCTAGAAATCTCTGAAGCTTTAACCTTTCCATCATTCCCATGGTCATCCGGACGTAATGTTGGCTCCAGACTTCCATGTCATCTTGGCAACATTCCCAAAAGTCCTCCATGTGGTATTGGTGGGGCTCTAATGCCCAGGGAAGTGTTGACGCAATTTTGTCGTGCGGATCAAAATACTTCTACACCAAGTAGAATTTTGCTAAGTTATAGCTTTTGAGCTCGTTGTCTGCTTCCTTGGTCACGGCCAGACTTCACAAGTAATTCCCACAAGTAATTGGGAATGGGATGTTTGTTACCTTCTTCAAGGTTTAGAAGGCATGCAGCTCCATTATTTGTATGCAATATTCTAAAAGAATTATCTTGTTCCCACAATGCTTGGGTAATAAGTAAGGTTTTCCAGAGAAATTGGTTACCCTTATGTATGTATGTTGTTAGAACTGTATATAATAATGGTCATAACTCTGGAACAAATTCATCACCTCTGTGGATAGGCGGTATCCTACATCCCGGGTAGGTGTGAGCAGGTTGTAATAAATAAAGGCGTCATTCACCCGGCAGAAACTGGGGAAACTGGCCTCCCATTAGATTTGTGGGAAATAGTCCCAGGGAGCCTTCTGACCTGGGCCAATCCCTAGTACGCCCATTGTAATTAATCCATTGGTGGTGGGCCATTGTTGTGCCAGGGCCCAGAGAACATAGGAAGTCATATGAAACTTCCACTTTTAGACCACCTATAGAAATTGAGAATCTACATGGTTGGAGATGATGGCAGCCCAATCAAAATATTCTCCCTTGGTGGAGATGCCAAGCAGGAAATAGTACATCCATGCTGAGAAATCTCAGGCATGGGGTTTCCTGAAGACCTGGGATAGTGCTATTATCCCCATCTGGATGCTTTCTTTAAATTCGAACCAGGGGAGTTCTAGCTTCATTCTTTTGGGATCCCTCTTCAGGGTCTTGAGCTAGTGGTTGTTCATGTATATTCGGGCTGCTTCCTCTAGCTGTTTGAACTGTGCTAAGGCATCTACTCTAGTGACCATAGCTGGTTTGTCAAATTGGGGGATCCCCAAGCCCATCTGGAAAGTAGCAGCATCGAGAGACACCATAGGGGTAGGATACCTGGTGGGTTCTGGGGTTGTGAGCATGATGGCCCAGACAGAAGAGTTGTAGTGTGCTGCAAGTGTAAGGATTAACTCCAAAGACTACACTAAGAAAAAAAAATAGGCGGCCTTGAGGATTCTATAATCCCCGACGTTGATCGCCAATGGATCCCCGACCTGCTGCTGAATATACATTATTTTCACCAAGGCCTGCATTTCAACCCACATCCCGACGCTGGTGTTGGTAATGAACTATACTTTGGAGTCAATCTTTGACCCCACCACGGTGTTATCTTTCATGTATTTCAGGCTGAGGGGCAATTTTTCCAAGGCCCTCTCCATTTTGGATTTTACGGCTGCAAGGGTGATCGTCGCGGAAGGAAGTTCCAGACTCCCAGGTGGTGAAGATGGGGAAGCCTCAGACATGATGGAAGTGAATTTCTCTAGAAACCTGCAAGGCAAGGCGACCATCAAAATGTATAGATGAATAATACTCTAGGGTTCGGAGATCTTACCACCGTGGCATTTGCTTTCCCTGAAAAGTTAGTTTAGTTCAAAAATCCCAGAAAGTATATACATATTGCAAACTTGGAATTTTAACCACTATTCGGGCCCGGGGGTCTCATCATACTTAGCAAAAGAAAGATGTGGGTTGGGTGAGGGCAAGAGACCTAGAGCCCGAAAAACTAACTGTTAGAAATTGTGCATGAAAAGTGAGCTGTCAGACCCATGTGGACGTCACGTGGCTAGGCAATAAATGGAAGTTATGGTGACGACGGTGGAGCCAACCGTCTGAACGCGCGAAAAGTGAAGGCCACTTGGACAGTTTTGAATTCATATGTGGGGTGTAAATGGGGCAGTCATTAAGGCAAGTTTATGAAGAGAGAGAAAACTTCCTAGTTGAAACCAGCCGAGAGTCGAGTTTCAACCAGGTGGTATCCTACCTGGAACGAGCTCATGAATTTGGGAATGACAATAGGGGAAGCACGATGAGCTAGCTACAAAACTAGGTAGATATACATGAAATATACAATGTATATAACATATATACATCAGGGCCAAAAGGTATATACATGCAGAATGGAGGATATACATTAAAACACACTAAATTTACATATACACAATGTAGAGCCGAAACAGAACGACTACCTCGAGCAACAATGCACAAAAACTTACAAAATTTACACTACCTATAGAATATAATACATCTACATAGAGGGTAAACAACCCCCTGGCAGAGTTGACCCACCAACGGGTGGAAAAACCAGACACAGAAACAAACGAAAATGCAAGACAAACACAAGCCAAGCAAAAAGGAAGCAAAAACAAAGAAAAGCAGAAAAATGGAAGAACCGGGAACACCCACCTGGAAACCGGAGAAAGGAAGGAAGAAAAGGTGGCCATGAACGCTCTACAACAACTTCTACCTTCAAAATATCACCCTTAAATCACCAGAAACCACTTGCAATTTCTCAGAACGGTTTGGAATAGCTCACACTAGACTCTGCTCCAATCGATGTGATATCGCTCTGTAATCGCTCAAATCACTCAAGTGTTTTAATCATGGTAATTGTGAAAATGATAGGTGATTTCTATTTATAGCCAGGGAAAAAGCAAGTTACCTTTCCTTCCACAAACTCTGAAACAAGCCGACCTCTGAACTTTAGGCCTGGGGATTCCGTGCGACCATACCTTCTTACGAAAAGAAGACATCGTAGCAAAGAATCCCGGAGTCCAGAATCTGGATCCTGGACAAAGAATGACAAACTCTGGGACCGGGTCTCGGAGACACAAGAGACAAAAAAAAAGCAAAACCAACACCGTGGGAAAGAAAACCTGGAGAAGGAAAACAAAGAAAACAAAAGGAAAAAAAGACAAGGCAAGAGCCAGAAACGGAAAACAAAAAAAGGGGGACCCAACATTTTTCCCACAAAATGTAGGGACGGGGATGCAGGGCATAACATGAGATAAAGTATAGTGATGTGGGATTAAATGTTATATTAATTACAAGCTAATTGATGGTCATGGAAAAATAAGTAATGTTATTAAAATAATGAATGTGTAAGCATACCTGATATCGAATAACCAATAAATGTCCAAATCTAGAAATATTTGATGACGTATGACAAGAGAATGTGAGTCACGGAGGAATGATGATGTGGACAAATGAGTGAGGTGGAAGAGAAAAGTGTGATGTGATATGGAATGATCATTTATTATGAAAAATAATGATTTCCTTAGGAATAGGAAACTTTATTATGAATGCATTATATAGGTTTAAAGAGACGAACGGAGCGGAAGGCTTTCCCATTTAGCTACAAGAGAGTCTTCAGCTACAGGAGATCCATCAGTTGTAGGAGGTCTAGTTGTGGCAGGAGAAATCTCAAATTTTCATAGGAACTCGGCCTTTGTGGTTGTTTTATGGTACATACAAAGTCTGTGACCATTTACCAGTAATTTGAAATGCACAAGGTTGATTGTAGACAACTGAACCGCACCATTAGAAAAAACATTTTATATTTCATAAGGGCCAAGCCAATGGGTAGTAAGCTTACCTTTTGTTTTTTGAAATCGTGAATCATAAAGGAGAGCCCAATCACCAGGAACAAACCTTCAGCTCTAAATGTGTGAATCATGTCACTTCTTTCTTTGTAACTGTACCAACTTTGTTTGTTGTAGTGCTGACTTTCTCATCTCATCCAGGTTATTGAGCTACAGGAGCCTTTCTCATTGAGCTGCAGAAAGATCTAAGTTGATCTGTAATGTTGTACGTAGTATTTTATGCTCAAACTCAATGGGCATTACAGCAGTCTTTCCATACACCAATTCAAAGGGCATGAATCCAATTGTTGTTTTCCATATTGTTCAGTATGCCCATACAGCTTCTTGCAAATTTCTACTCCAATCCTTTCTATGTAGTTGAACGGTCTTAGTCAAGATAACTTCAATTTCTCTGTTATTCATCTCTGCTTGACCATTCGCCTAGGGGTGATATGGGCTAGAATTTTTGTGACGAATGTTGTATTCATTCATCAAGGCAGCAATCAAATTGAGGTAAACTGTGCACCCTGATCCGTGACTATTTCTCTTGGTACACCATACCTTGTAAAGATCTCCTCATATAGGAACTCAACAACTTATTTGTCTTTGGCATGTTTCATAGCTCGGACTTCCACCCACTTAGTCACATAGTCAGTGCAAACTAGAATATAGGAGTTGTCATTAGATGGGGGATTAATGGGACCCACAACATCCAATCCTAATTTACCAAATGGAGTAACTACCACTTGGTCTACCCATCCGTTGACATAGGAAAAATAGGCATTTCATCATAATTTTTTGGTCTACCCATCCGTTGACATATGTCACACTTTCAAGTATAGTTGGATGAATCCTTATGCTTGCAAGGTTGGCCAGTAGTAGCCAGTAGTTAGCACCTTCATTGCTATTGATTTTGCTGCAAAAGGGCTGCCACAGGGTTCAACATGGCAGGAATGTAGGATATCATAGGTCTCATCCTCTCATATAAATCTTATCAAAATCTGATCAGGTCTGGTATAAAATAGACAATTGGCTAGCCAAGAAAATTTGAAAGTCTTTTCTATTAAAAGCCTCTTTTCTTTGGGTGAGAAGTGTGGAGGTACCTTTTGAGAGACTAAGTAGCTGGAAATGTTGACATACCGGGGGGTATTGGCTGAAATAGAGAACATGTGATCATCAGGAAAGTTTTCATTGATGACATGAGGGTCATCTGCATTCTACAACCGTGAAAGGAAGTCAACAACTACATTGGTTTTGCTTGGTTTATCCACTATTGTGATGTCAAATTCTTGTAGCAACAGGAGCCATATGGATAGCCTCCCTATGATAGAAGGCTTGTTAGCTAGATATTTGATGGCTACATGATTAGTATGCACAAATATTTGGTAACCAGTGATGTAGTGGCAGAACTTGTTCAGAGCATAGATGACAGCCAAAAGTTTCTTCTCAGTGACTGTAGTTCAGCTCTGGGCCCTGCAAATTCTTTTTGAGGAAGTAGATGGCATGTTCTACAGTACCTTGTTTCTTTCCTAAGGAAGCTCCTATGACATGATCATATGCATCAGTATGAATGTGGAACGACAATTCCCAATTAGGACCTCTTAGGATGGGTGCCTGGGTAAAAACAAACTTCAGCTGCAGGAAGGACTCGTCACAATTTGTTGTCCATAAAAATTGAGAATCCTTGGTGAGAAAAGAATACATGGGACTTGCAATTTTGCTGAATTCCTTAATAAACCTTCTATAGTAGCCAGCATGTCCTAGAAAACTTTGGACATCCTTCTATTTTGCTGGCGTGGGCAGATTTATAATGACCTCAATCTTAGCAGGGTCTACCTGGAATCCTTTAGCAGAGATATAATGGCCCAACACACCCCTCTCCTGCATCATCATGAAGCACTTTTCACTATTCAGGGACAAATTATGTTCCTCACACCTTGTAATAACTTTTCCCAAGTTGGATAATGCCTTCTCATAGGTTTCCCCATATGTGGTGAAGTCATCCATATAGATTTCCATACAATCATGTGAGATATCAGTAAAAATACTGATAATTGCTTGTTGAAATGTTGTCGGAGCATTGCAGAGACCGAAAGGTAATACTAAGTAGGAAAATGTTCTCTAGGGGAAGGTGAATGTGGTCTTTTCCTAATCTTCAAGAAGAATCCTGATATGATTGTATCCATTGTATCCATCTAGGAAAAAAAATTTGTTTGCTTGCTAAGGAGTCTAACACCTAGTCAATGAATGAGAGAGGGAAATGGTACTTTTTAGTTGCATTATTGAGCTCCCTATAATCAACACATACTCTCCATTTTCCTCCTTTTTTGGGAACTATTACCAATAGGGAGATCCACTGACTGTCATAGATTGGATAGATGAAACCAACATTAAGTGGTTTTTGCAACTCGGTTTTCACTATTTCTTTTAATGCAGGGTTGACACGCCTTTCAAATTTCCTAACATGGGGCTTGTCTTCTTCGAGGTATATTCTATGAGTACACAATTTAGGGTCCAATCCTTTCATATCTGCATAGTCCCATGCAAAATTTGTGGTATGGTCTTGCAGTAGTTTAGCCAAAGATGTTTGTTGTTGGGGTGTAAGTTCACTATTAATGTTCAAGCAATGGCCAAGAGAGACTTCTAACTGCTTGGTTAATTCCACCATAAAAGCATTCGTTAATGGAGGTACTTGGACCTCATGAGGTAGAAATTGGTGGTAGAGTTGCTTGGCTACATAAGATGGATACAATTCACAATCAGGGTGCAAGGCTTGCAAGGACCAGTTATGGGAGTTTGATCAGTCCATGCGATATGAACTTGGTCCATACTGGTTTTGCAGAATGTTAGTGATTACTATGTATTCTTCTTGAAGCTATAGGAAAGGGTCCCTCTTTAACATCATTAATTAGGCTACTGAGTTGACTACCTCAGCCTCTTCTCCTATATCCAGTCAGATTGGTGAAGCTAACTCCATTTGTGGTTGGTCGGGCGGGTACAAGGCTAATGTCTTGGTATGTTAACCATTAGAAATGGTCATATTGCCTTAGTGGAAACCTATATATGCATCAGTAGTGGCTAGCCAGGGCTGGCCAAGAATGATTAGGTATCCTCCCAATGTGTCTTTTGGTGAAAGTATCATAAAGTTAGTGGGATAGGACCCAAATTCTAGATCTACAACTATATCTTCCACCATCCCATTGGGTTTGACTGTGGACCTGTCTGCAAGCTGTAGGATAGTGGGTGTAGTCCTTAGGCTGGTGATGCTAAGTTGTTGCATGATGCCCTTAGTCATTACATTTATAGAATATCCTAAATCTATCAAAGCATTTTTAATGGTTGTCCCATTGATTGTCACCTCGATAACTTGGCTGCCTGGGTCAGAATACTTTGGGACAGCTAGTTTGTCGAGCATTATATCTGCAAGTTTCCCTAAGACATGGACAGTCTGAGGATCCTTTCGCTTACAACCTGGATTTTTTAAACATGCCTCCTTGATATCCTTTCCATAAGCTGGGACATCCTTTATTGCTTGAAAAAATGGAATTTAAACACTAATGTTCTTGAGTTGGTCAAGGATGTCGAAGGCTACATCTTCAGTATGCCTAGAATTTTCATTCTGTAGCCTTTGTGGAAAGAGAGGAGGAGCTTGATGAACTTTATCTGGTATAATAGTTAGGCTTATTGGAGTAGTATATGGCGTTGCCTGTGGACTGGAATCCTCTGAGAGTATTCCAGTGATAATAGGAGGAGTAGGTAGAGTAGTGCCAGACCGCAAATGGATGTCATTGATTAGTATAGCATAGGCAGGGTGTTGGTTTGGGCCAGTGGCATAAACATTTTGCTGAGGTATTGGAGGCCTGTTATTAGGATTTGGCTGAGGCTAGGAAGGAAGTTGGGTAGGCCTGGGAGGTTCCGTAGTGGCTATAGGAGGGGTAAAAAGTACCTTCTATGGAGGCTGAGGCGGTGGCTACAGGAATCCTTGTTGCTGGTTTGGCCATTGCTGACCTCCCCGCCATTGTCGATTTTGTTTCCAATTTCCTTGTGGAAGCTGCCAATTCCCTTGGGGTTGATTCCAATTCCCTTGGGGTTGTTTCCAACTCCCTTTGGGATTTTTCCATTGAAGACTGGGGTAATTTTGCCACTGAGGTTGTGAGTTATTCTAGAGAGAGTACTAAGCATTCATAGGAGGTTGCCATTGATTACTATAAAATGGACCATTAAATGTAAGAGGGTCCTGAGGCATACCTTGTCTTTGGGCCCATAATCTTCATTGTGAAACAAAGAATACTTGATCATCATCTCCTTCGATTGGTTTATAATCAGTGGGTAGTTGTGAAGTCTCCATATTAGCGACCAACTTGCACCGGCAATCTCACTTCTTCTGCCTGCAATGGGGACAAAAGTCTACCATAATAGATTTGGCCTCTTCATGTTTATTTTTCATTTGCATCGTGTGCAACTGTGTGGCCATGTTATTGATGATTTCGTACTTGAAGTCAGACAGAAGGTGCATTATTTCTGTCCAAGAGGCTACAACTCCATTAGTTTTTCCTTTAGTATACCTATGCCATGTGCCTTTCTTAGCAGAAGCTCTAGAGTAATTGAGGCAAATTTTCTTAATATCCTCCCATGTAGATAGGGTGATATCGCCTCTGGCCATGAGAGCCAAGGCTTCAGTGCATCTCTCATTTATACCCCTCAAAAAGAGAAGTTTTTGTGACTCATACTTGATCTGATGTTGTGTATTCTTCTGTAAGCTAAACAAGAATCTTGACACATAATCTTCAAGGCTCTCATCCTCCTTTTGTGTCATCTTGAAGATGTTATCCCATTGCATGTCATTTCACCTGTAATACTCCTTATACTTTGTCAAGAATGCACTCTTCATTTTATCCCAATCATGAACAACACCCTGGACTAAGCCCATAAAACATCTCAATGTAGACTCATTTAGAGTCGCAGGAAATAATTTGAGCCTATGGGGATCCGTGGTATAGTCATAACTACGATAAATGATGTCAAACTCAAAGAGAAAGGTATCAGGGTCCTCGGTTAGCAGGCCATAGAATTTTGGAAGGGCTAAAGATGGAATGTTCTTGAGGTTGTTATTATCATCCTGGTCAGTAATGGGGAATGGAAAAGAAGGAGGGTTTTCCATCCTGGGCAGACCTTGAGGTTGACCTTGAGGCTGATAGATGACTAGTGGTAATGGATTCTCTTCTTGATGCCCTGGGTATTGGATTCTCAGATTGGCCAAGGCTTCAGCAAAAGGATTAAACTCAGGTTTTTCTTCAAGAAGGTGAAAGTTTAGCGGATCGCCTTCTGAAGATGATGATGATGATGATGAAACATGGAGGTTTACAATTGCATCCACAAACTTGATGACATGTAACTGATTGAATGTTCGATAATGTTAAGTTAAAGATAATGTAAGGCATTAAATCAGTTAATGGTTTGTATTTTCATTGATGTCAACTTGATATCATTTGTATGGTCATGTACATAATGCCAAAGACTTCAGAGAATCAATGGAACAAAGGTTATGCTTTCAGCAATGCATAAAAGTCATGTATTCACTAAGTGATAGAAAACACTAACAGAGTGCACACCATCGGTAAAGGCAAAGAAGAAAAGTCACAGTGATACCCGACGAGAAGAAGACAGTGTTGCCCGATGAAGCAAAACAACAGGATGCCCGATGAGCTAAAAATAGAGTTTCCCGACTAGTAAAAATCCAATGATGCCCGATGGACGGAGATCCTGAAGCTAACTGGAGTCACACCGGAGGAACTGTCAGTTGTCACCGATGACTAACTGCAAAGTTGACCGACGGAACAGAGAGTTCAGAAAATGACAAAATAACTAGCTGGCAAGAGCTAAAGATAGACTTAACTGGTTGTTTTCTTTGTTTTATTCGACCAGAGTTAAGTGATTGATTTAAAGAAGATTTGTACAGTTGGAAAGAAGATAACTATGAGATAAATCAGGAGTTATGCTTTAAATCAAATTGGCTGGATTGTTTTTCATGCCAAAAATCAAGAAACAGTGAATATCATGTCTATATAAGAGACAAGCTTAATTCATTTTCCGTAATGCATGAAAAGGGGATTAAGGGGAGTGAATAGAAAGAGGATGCTAAAGAGAAACTGATGAAGAATATCTTCATACAGTCCTGATCAATCAAGCTGAAGGAGAGCTAAAGAATTCTGCAGACACTGACGAACAGTGAAGCACAACATCACAGAGCAAAAAGTGTGGAGCACAAAGAATTGAATTGATACATTGATCAGAGAGGTAAT